>JAPPVO010000017.1:115501936-115687392 GCA_030407325.1 Camellia japonica | reverse complement strand
GGATGTAAATTTGGTACGGTCTGGCCAACTCATGTCGGGCCGCGCAAACTCTTGTTAAAATGTAGGTCGGGCCGAGCCAGGCCACGGGCCAGAAAATTAGGCCCAAGCCCAGGCCCAGGGGGTATTCCGGCCTTGGGGGGCTGATAGGCCTTGGCTTGGGCTCGAGCTCGGGCTGGGCCTAATTTTTTTTTTTTTTTTTCTATTTTTCCCACCAAAATTTTATTATTTTTCACAAAAAATGACACTGGGCCTCGAGTCGGGCTTTGAGTGAGTTTTGAGTGGGTCGATGTGTCGGGCCAGGCAGATTGAGCTCACGAGCCAAGTCGGGCTTCAAAAATGACGACCTAGGCCTAGGCCAATGGTCCCAGGCTAGTCTCGGGGCTATGCCTAATCAGGTCGGGCCCAACTTGGGCAGTGGGCCATTTTTACACTCCTAGCCTTATTTTATTTTTTTTTGTCATAACATCTCTCTACTTTTTTACAAATATATTCGTAAAGAGTTAAAAAGTATATTTATTTAAATTATCTCAAATAATTCCTTAATTACCCAATTCGTGTTGTGTCTTCCATAATTTGTTCACAGGGCATCCACTCGGGTTGTGAAGTAAACAATCTGAAACATATAAGTTTCTTTATATCCAATTTAGCATTTTTTTTTTCTTTCTTGAATCTAACATCTGCAATTCATCATTACTCTTGTTACTTGCCTTATGCGTACCAAATTTATTTTAATTTTTATTTCTGATAAGATATTTTCTTAATATTTTTGCTGTATAGTCTTGAATACTTGGAGTTGGAAAGTTCTTTTAATTGAAGCATACCAATTATTATTTTTTTTTTTGACAGAATTTTTTTTTTTTTTTTTTTTTTTGTGGGCAGAAATTGAAAAACACAAATAACTGACATTTATACGGAAATGTTACACTTGTAAAAAATTTCTCAAAAAATATCAAACCAATATTTATATGGTTGACATTTATTTAAAATGTAAATCTTGCCTTACAATAGCTGAGTCTATAGCCATATGAAAAGAACTTTCTTAAAAAAAAACAACACAAAAAACAAAAGCCTGTGTACATTTTTGTCCTAGTCTTCTTTCGTCGCTTAATAGTATTGAAAATCATTGCACAGAATGGATCCCCATTTGATGGAGGTCGCACGAGCAGGAAATATCAATGACTTGTATGCAAGAATTCAATCGAAACCGGACATTTTGAACGGCATGAACGAAGAACTTTTTGTGGAGACTCCTCTGCACGTAGCCGCATCAGCTGGACAAACCGATTTCGCCTTAGAAATCCTCAGATTAAAGCCATCATTCGGCAAGAAGTTGAATCCAGAAGGGCTAAGCCCCTTGTACTTGGCTTTGCAAAACAAGCATTCTGAGACTGTGAGACGGCTTGTCCAGTTCGACAGTAAACTCATCCGTGTCGAAGGAAGGGAGGGTCTCACTCCTCTGCACTTTGTAGCCAAAACAGACGATCAAAACGATCTTTTGTCTGAATTTCTACATGTTTGCCCATCGTCTATAAATGATGTGACGATCCATGAAGAGACTGCATTGCACATTGCTGTGAAAAGCTGTAGTCCTAATGCTGTTAAAGCCCTCTTGAAATGGCTTCGAAAGACCTACAAGGGTGAGGTGCTGTGCTGGACAGACAAGGGAGGCAACACCGTGCTGCATACTGCGGTGTCCACTTCACAGCCTGAGGCATGCTTCTATCTATTCTTTGGTTCCATAAATATCATAGTAGTTGATAGATTGTTAGTAACCACCACTGTTCAATGGTCGGTGATAACTATTGGTGTATACATAAAAAAATGTATCATATATAAAAGTGTATGGAATATATGAAATGCATATTGTAATTCTAACCTTTTTGATATTATTTGATCTTTAACGAACGCTGCCAATGAGCAACACCCAATATAAAATAATTGATATGTACATTTTTCGTTTACGCAGATTGTGAAGTTATTAATGAACGAAATCTACATGGACAAAAATGCAAAGAATTTGGAGCAGTTCACAGCTCTTGGCATTGCAGAAACACTTCCCGACGGTCAGGCCAAAACTGAAATCGAGAAAACTTTAGGCCATGCAGGAGCTTTAAGAAGATCATCGGTAGTTAGTGACCTTGGAGAATTTTTGAAAATACCGCGCCGATGGTTCCAAGCTCTAATCGATCGAATCATTTACGAGCAGAGAGAAATGTCAATGGACATGCGAATAATACTTGTTGTAGCTGTTCTGATCGCAACAGCTACATTCCAAGCTATACTTCAGCCTCCAGGCGGAGTAAAAAACAATTACAATCCACCTTCTCCTCCTTCCAACACCACTCATAATTACAGTAACGGCACCATCACCACCACCAATTTTATTTCCACTAACATCACACATTTTAACGCCACCATATTCACCAACACCACTGACACCAATACCAATACCAACACCACCGACAATCCTGCTAAAATCAAGTTAACGGATTCTATGACTTATGGATCCTTTTTCATCAATTTTTTTACCCTGAACACGGTATGCTTTCTTGCCTCAATCACCGCGATGATATTGGTGCTTCCCTTGCAACTCTCTAGTTTAATGGTGCACCTATCTCTTGTTGTTTCTGATAGTGAGCTATGGGTACGCATTTTACGCCATATCTCCAACTCCTCCGTATGCTACAGGTTTTTTCGCCGCGTCCTATATTGCTTGGTTTTGTGCTTATAGCATGTGGATAACCTCTCGTTTTCGAAAAATTTGACGATATCCTTTCATGCCTCATGAACTGTGGAGGCGCCTCCAGATGCTACGCGGATTTGTATAAAGAGTCCGTTGACATGTCACCGAAAATTCCGATTCAACAAAGCCAAATATGACATCTGTCTTATTAATTAAGCTCTTAACTTTTATGAATTCTTCAAGATTCTTTTTGGGAGGTTATGGTGTGTTTTTGGTTTTGAGGACATAAGCTTGCTTTCATTTTCTCTGTTTTGGTCTTGATTTGAGGGAGATGGTTTTGCAAATTTCTGTGTGGGAGTTTAAGCCACTTGTTTTGTTTAGCTCTCTACTTTGCTGCATTGTATTTGGTTGGTCTTATTGATGTTTCTATTGATGTTACTCTCTTTGTACTCTATTAGAGTTTCCCTTTGCTGATAAAAGAACTAATGCAAATTATGTGTAAACACAATATAAACAATACCAAACTTGTGGGCACAATGTATTTTCTCTAAAAACTCAAGAGGGAAGTTAGTGTAGTTTACTAAAATAAGAAAAAATTTATTTGCTCCTCCTACCTCAATCGAATTTGGTTCAATTTTTTTATTTTTTATTTTTTGATCCGCAAAAGAACTTTATTGAATAAGAATCAAGGATAAATCTTTACATCAAACATCAATAAAGAACAAAACCTAGTAGGTGCTATAAGCATTAGAGTGAAGGTCATTTATCCCAACTAGGTTGGCACAAAAAGATTCACCTAACCATATGCAGCACCTACAGAAGAAAGCTAAGAACGGATCAACCAAACAGAAACAAAACAACAACTACCAGCACCCAAAACACAGAAACCCAACCAGCTAGCTACCCCTTATAGCTTTGATCCTGAACACCAAGTCAGAAAGAAAGTAACTCACCCCTTTGATGTGGTATTTAATCCATAAGGCTATATGTAATAATATAGATTCACACAAACCTTCCCAATTAATACCAAGACCAGCAAACTTGCACCAATTTCTAGCCTTCCGTAAATTCCAAATCACAGCAGCTGGAATTGCCCTCCAAATACTCTTTTCTAACTTTTTGAATTTGAATCCACCCCATACTCCAACAAATGACTCACAGATTGAGGAGCCACCCAAATAATACCCCACCATGAAAAAATTTCTGTCCATATTTTCCAAGCAAAACTGCAATGAAGAAGCACATGGTTCACATCTTCTCACAAGAATTACAGAAAATGCATAAAGGATCTACAATAGGATCAAGAACACCAATGCTATGAAGAAACAATGAAGTTTTTAGTCTGCTCTTCCAAGCTAGCCAACAGGTGAATTGCATCTTAGAAGGAGCAATATTCATCCATATCGCTCGAGGCACAGAAGGCAGTGGACCAAGATTCAAATTGAACCGATCATAAACTGATTTTACAGTGAACAGCCCAGTTACTTTAGCTTTCCAAACCAATCTGTCATCCTCTGATTCACTCAGTACAAGGTTACAATGAAGCAAGTGAATGAGCTGAGAGCATTCATCCATTTCCCAAGCAAACAGTTGCCTACAAAAATAGAATCCCATACACATAGAGTAGATTTTCTTCCAAAGAACTCAAACATTGTACCCTTCTTATCTAATGACAAAGAAAACAACCTCGGAAATAGTTCTTTCAAGCTACCTTCCCTAAGCCACCTATCAATCAAGAATCTACATCTTCTCTCATTACCAAGATGAATACTTACATTCGACTGGTATAAATCAAGAGCACTTGGGTTAAAAGTACCACTCTCTTCCTCTAAAGAGCAGAGAAAGAGAGAATGGTTAGAATTTCTTAGAGAGGTTTCTCATTTTTTGTACATTAAAACATCACTTCTTTTAGCTTTTTGTCTTTTTTAATTTTTCCTTTGTCTTTCTTTTAAAGTTTTTGACCACTAATAATATATAATTTATTGGCAATGAACCTTGTACGAAACAAATATTATATTATACTTCTAATGCATGCTATATTTTTCTACTATGACTTTGTTTGAGTATTGTGGCTTTTAATTTCTATAAATTGCATACAAATGCATGCGACTGTACTACAACTACAAACCACATGCTTTATATTAAAATTTTAAGTCAAATATTATAAAATGATTACTATAGAGTAAGACATATATATTTTGAAATTGGCATCAATACTTTTAATGAAAAGTATGATTTTCATTTTTGTCTCTTTCCACTAGTTTTTTATTGACCATATAAAATATAGAAGAAATGTTGTGTTTGTAAATATAAATATGAATAACAAAACATTTAACTTGGTTCAAATGTATCCCATAATTTTTTATTTTTTTTTTGGAAAAAAAAAACACTCAATTCAAATGTAATACATAAAAATTCTATTTTCGAATTTTATTTGACTTACACTTTTGATTAATGGACTTGATCTAGAAATTTTACCAATTTGTGTTGTGCAATATTATCACTGGATATATGAATTTCCATGTCAATATATTCCAATTTGTGGTTGTGTGATACAAATAAAATGAGCGTGCAGTAGTTTAAAAAGGTGTTTTTTTTATATATTTTTATTTTTAAATTTTTTAAATTACTGAGTACTTGAAAGAAGGTTGAGTTAGAGAGAGAAGAGGACAAATGAAGAAATGTTGCATACTGTTCTTTTTCATATACTTGGTTTGTAATTTGTTTTGATCACTAAGAGTTAATAATTTGATAAAGTATCTAATACTAAAGAGATATAACTCATGTCTCACTCAAGAAGGATTCCTATCCCATAATATTGTGTAATAGCAATGAGTAGCTTATAACAAAAATGTAAGAGAGCTATGAGAACAAGTGAAACATTTGGTATAAAGAGAAATGCTGCACACTTGGTTCCCATCTCTTTCTTTTTTATTGTATTTGTTCTGATTATTAAGAGTTAACAGTTTGACAAGGCATCTAATACTAAAGAGACATATCTTATTTCTCAAAGGTGATTTTTGTCTCATATTATATGATAGCAATAAGTTACTCTAACTCTGACCGTGATGTAGGAAGGGATCCACTTTTGCTCTTGCTTTTGCTTTTTCTTTTTTTTCTACTTCTTTTGATCACTGAGAGTTAATCATTTAGGAAGGCACGTGGTACTAAAGAGACGTATCTTGTGTGTCACAATTGAATTCATGTCTCACATGTGTAGTAAAGGCCAATCATTTGGTAAGACATTTTACATTCCACATGAGATCTTTGTTCAGGAGGGGATAAATCCAACATGCCTATCAGCCTCTGCAACTCCTTCTCTTCCTAAGCTAATAGATTCTTTCTAAATTGAAGCTGCCACCCACCTGAGATACTCTTCTTTGCACTAATTTGTTGCAAAGACTCTTCATTCTCTGTTGATAAACTAAATAGTTTGGGAAATTCAGCTTTCAAAACTTTGTTACCCAGCCATGCATCATACCAGAACCGTATTCTCCTCCCATTACCAATTATGATTTTGACCTGATCAGCAAAAAACTCACCCAGCTGCTGGTTTACCACAGAAAGCTGCGAAATATCCTTCCACACTATTGAAGCCCCATTTGGTTGATTAACTGAGGAACTCTATCCCCCTCCAATTCCGCCATACCTAGAGCACACCACAGATTTCCACAGAGTCTTGTCATCCCTACCATACCTCCACTACCACTTTAGTAGTAAGCACTCATCAACCTCACCTAAGTCCCTCACTTCCAATCCTCCTTGACTCTTGCTTTTGGTGGCCTCTTTCCATTTAACCAGGTGCACTTTCCTATTGATTGCAGTCCCTCTCCACAAAAAATTGGCCTGAAGTTTAGAAATAGTCTTGACAACCCCCTTAGGCATTTTGAAGATAGAAAGAAAATAGATTGGCAAATTGGATAGGGCTGATTTAATCAGAGTCAGTCTTCCAGCAAAAGACAACAACTTTCTCTTCCAAGATGAGAGCTTCTTCTGAAACTTAGCCACAACTGGGGAGCAAGTGCTCTTCCTTTTGGGATTAGACCCTAAAGGCAAGCCTAAAAAATTAAATGGCAGCTTTTTTGACAAACAGTTCAGAATCTTAGCAAAGTCCTTAGATTGGTCTTCTTGGTAGCCCACCCCACAAACAACACTTTTGTTATAATTAATCTTTAATCTGGAGATCACCTCAAAGCACCTCAATACGCTCTTTATATTCAACACTTCCTTCTTACCACATTCACAAAAAATGATAGTGTCGCCTGCAAATTGGAGATATGAAATTCCCAATTGGTCAGAGCCTACTGTAGCACCTTTGATCAAGCCCTTCTCTACAGCCCTTTTCAATAAAAGATTAAGACCTTTAACTACAACAATGAACATAAAAGGAGATAAAGGGTCCCCTTGCTTTAATCCCTTTTAGGGTTGGAACTCCTCAGTGGGTGCACCATTGACCAATATAGACACCTTAGCTGTTGTAATGCAAGTCTTCATCCACCTAATCCATCTTGCGCCAAAACCAAAATTACCCAACATTGACAACAAAAACTCCTAGTTTAAGGAGTCATAGGCTTTCTCAAAATCCAACTTCAAAATAATACCTTTCTTCTTAGCTCTATGCCACCCATTTACAACTTCATTAGCTATTAATACACCATCTAGAATATGCCTACCACTGACAAATGCTGACTGCACCTCACTGATCACAGTTGGAAGCACCTGCTTCATTCTTCTGGATAGAACCTTGGCCGAGATCTTGTAAATAGAACTAACCAAGCTAATTGGCCTATAGTCACCCAAGCCTGCAGGATTATCCTTCTTAGGTATAAGCACAATGAAAGAGCTATTTACCCCACTTGATAATTTAACATTTGTATGGAATTCCTGAACCATTTGAATTATTTCATTTTTCATTATAGGTCAACACCTCTGTATGCATGCAAGATTGAAGCCATCTGGTCCAGGGGCCTTGTTCCCATCACAATTTTTAATAGCTGATCAAATCTAATCTTCAGAGAACATTGTTTCCAAATTAGTTGCAGCCTCAGAGCTAATAACATCAAAGGAACCTGAGATCTTTGGCCTAACAACCCAATCCTCTGAGAAGTGCTGCCTAAAGTGCCTGACTACAGCTTGTTTAATCTGAACATGGTCCTCAAGGCTCACCCCTTCCACAAGGATTGTATCTAACATATTCTTTATATGTCTCCTGCTAGCCATGATATGGAGAAACCTAGTGTTTTTATCACCATTGCGAGCCCATAGCATTTTGGACTTTTGATGCCACAACCTCTCCTTATTTCTACTTAGTTTCCACACCAAACTTCTAACTTCTCTTTTGCTTCTAAGCTCCACATCGGTCAGGGGCCTAAGTTCTGCCTTCAAATCCCATTCATGCAATTCCTTCTCTGCTATCTTTAAGAGAGAGTCAATATTACCAAACGCCTCCTTGTTCCACACCTTTAAGTGAGATCTTAGGACTCTCAGTTTTTTCATTAGTCTATATCCTGCCCATCCTAACACTTGACTGGTCTCCTAAATCTGTTGAACTTCAGACATAAAGGTAGGATGTGACAGCCAAGGATTTAAGAACTTGAAAGGGTTAGGACCCCAATCCCTTTAATCCTCCTTTAACAGAATTGGACAATGATTTGATATGGTTCTAGGTAGACCCCATTACTTGAGAGAAAACTTTTCCAACCACCTTGAATCCAACATAAATCTATTTATCCTACTCTATCTTTCCCTGTCTAATGCATTACACCAAGTAAACTGTCTACCTAGCATAGGCATATCAAACAATTCCAATTTGTCAATAAGCTCATTAGAGTCCTTCATCACTCTTTCTCTTCTTGAGCACCCTATCCTCTCACTCATGAACCTAATTTCATTGAAATCCCCACCCATACACCAAGGAGTTGAATAATGAGGGTATACACTTACCAGTGCCTCCCATAACTGTTTCTTTCTCAAAACCTCATTTGGAGCATAGATATTGACAATGACACACTCAAAAGAAAAGCATGTGGAACCTGATAATAGGATAAAATTCTTGCTGCAACAGCAATCTATGAGCTTAAAGACATCTGGCCTCCAAATGCACAAAAGGCCACCTGCACTGCCATCTGAATCCACCCCCAAGAAATCTATCTCTTCATAAGGCCAAATGGTTTTCACAAAGTATTCATCCATAGTACTTCTTTTTGTTTCTTGCAATAATAAAACATCCACCTTTCTATCCTTCACCAGATGTTTGATCTTCCCCAATTTTTCTTGTCTTCTCAGCCCTCTAACATTCCAAGATAGAATCTTCATAATTAAACTTACATGTCACTCCCATTTCCCCTATTGGTAAACAGCTAATTTCTGTTTGCCCCTTCTGCACCTGCAACTCTTTCCAAATCATTCTCTTCTAACTCCACTATCTTGCTCACAACCTCATCTTCTTGACCATGAAACTGCAGCCCCAGTGTTGTTCTTACCTTCAGAGTTGTCTTTGCCTCTTCTACCAAATTTCTTCTTCTAATCCTCGAGGTACTCTGGGATGATGATAAAGAGGAAGCCACTACTACTGCTGAAGCTCTGAAAATGGCTCCTCTTGGGAAGCCAAGACTGCCGACCACACCTTTCTGTTTGCTAAGACCACCTGCTAATCTACTACGCCTCTTTGAAATAGAGCCTTTTTTCCAAGTTTTGCGGGCTTTGTGAACTGCTACTTCCTTGCCTTTGCTGCTACCAGCAACCCTCTTTCTCAAATTCTTTTTGTATAGATTGGACTAGATTGGGCCTAAGTCTAGGCTGGGCCACACTATCACCCAAGTTTAAACCTACTCTATTTTTTTATCCACTGGGTTGAGGCCCAACCTGCACTCCCTGGAGAAGGACTTCCAGGTTAATGTTGGTCCTGTCTCCCTCTGGTCCACATAATTCCTTTAAAAGCCTTAAAGTGCCTACAGCCCCATTTAGATTTTGAATATCATTCATAATTGCCTTTTTTGAGTTGACTTCTTGAATTAAACTTTCCTCCTTGGAGCATGCACCTAGATTACCATTCCCCATGCATTCCTGTGTGTCAACTACGGCTGCTGCATGCTTACCATCATTTCCCCTACCCAACACCTCTGATCTGACTAGCATTGTCTCCAACACCCTACTTATCCCATCAGAGCCTCCCTCTATTTCCTCCCCCTTGCTAAAGTAGCTTGCTTAGTATTCCTTATACACCCACCATTATTAGACAATTGGTCCACCTCTTCTTTGTCATTGGATTGAAACTGAACATAATCCTTACCCCTGCTAGTGCTGGTACTAAGACATAAACATCTTGGAAGTTCCTTATAGACTCTCACCGGAATAAGCTTGCCTCTGCACTCCAGATAGACATTCGTATTGATCATTTCCATACACCTCATAAGCACTCGAACTCTGCCTTGCTGAAAGGTGAGAGGGTTATTAATGTCTTCTTCAAATTGAACCACCATTCCCAAAGACTAACTACATTGCGAAAGGTTGTGACACTCCAAAGATTAATTCGAATGCCAAAACAATATAACCATACACACCTCTCATGCTCTACAAATTGACCTTCCTCCCATTCTTCAACTGAGTCACACCCCTTCTGACCCCAATCTCCCAACTAAGGCTTCCCTTCCTTCATATGCTGAATTGAGCTAAAAGTTAGCAGCATTATTCTACCTCCAACCACATCCTTCATCCCTCTATTGCATATCTCTGCTATAAAGTCCTTGAAAGCTAGAAAACTACTCATTTTCACTACTAATCTTTCATATCACCACCCATTACCTTCCTTATTAGCCTTGATCACCACCTTCTCACTTTCACTTGATCCACCACTTACTAGTGCCTCTGCAAATGTCTTCTTGCCTCCATGATTCTACCTCTACTGCAAATGAGTCCTCTACAAAATCCTCAACCCATCTTCACCTCTACGTGGTCATCTATGCTCCATTGGACCAAGAGTTTGGGGTTTTTGATACTCTGCTCTTTTCACCATCAAGGCCTTATTGTCACACCACAGGCCATCATCCTTTTGGATCGCCATCTCTGCAGCCACTTCACAGTCATATCTGACAAGCCCAAATCGAGATCTTGTTACTTGCCTTCTTTTCCCTCGAATGAACACATCCATTACTATGCCAAACTTGCGAAATAGACGGAATAACCCTTTAGGATCCATGGAGTTGAGAATGTTATCACAAAAATGGTGACCAACCCTACGTCCTTGCGAAATCCCCTCTGCCATCCTACCTTTCTCCTATGAATCACTGGGTTCCAACCGCCTCGCTCCATTTGTAAACATTTAGTGGTGAGACTTTTCACAACACCACACTTGAATAGTACATCACCCACCAACCCAACCAGAACTTTTCCACTAGTTTTCTATTGACCATATAAAATATAGATGAAATTTTGTGTTTGTAAATAAAATATATGAATAACAAAACATTTAACTTGGTTCAAATGTCTCGCATAATTTTTTTTTTTTTGAAAAAAAACACTCAATTTAAATGTAATACATAAAAATTCTATTTCCGAATTTTATTTGACTTACACTTTTGATTAATGAACTTGATCTAGAAATTTTACCAATTTGTGTTGTGTAATATTATCACTGGATATATGAATTTCCATCTCAATATATTCCAATTTGTGGTTGTGTGTGATACAAATAAAATGAGCGTGCAGTAGTTTAAAAAGGTGTTTTTTTTATATATTTTTATTTTTTAAATTTTTTAAATTACTGAGTACTTGAAAGAAGGTTGAGTTAGAGAGAGAAGAGGACAAATGAAGAAATGTTGCATACTGTTCTTTTTCATATACTTGGTTTGTAATTTGTTTTGATCACTAAGAGTTAATAATTTGATAAAGTATCTAATACTAAAGAGATATAACTCATGTCTCACTCAAGAAGGATTCCTATCCCATAATATTGTGTAATAGCAATGAGTAGCTTATAACAAAAATGTAAGAGAGCTATGAGAACAAGTGAAGCATCTAGTATACAGAGAAATGCTGCACACTTGGTTCCCATCTCTTTCTTTTTTATTGTATTTGTTCTGATTATTAAGAGTTAACAATTTGACAAGGCGTCTAATACTAAAGAGACATATCTTATTTCTCAAAGGTGTTTTCTGTCTCATATTATATGATAGCAATAAGTTACTCTAACTCTGACCGTGATGTAGGAAGGGATCCACTTTTGCTTTTGCTTTTTCTTTTTCTTCTACTTCTTTTGATCACTGAGAGTTAATCATTTAGGAAGGCACGTGGTACTAAAGAGACGTGTCTTGTGCATCACAATTGAATTCATGTCTCACATGTATAGTAAAGGCCAATCATTTGGTAAGACATTTTATGTTCCACATGAGTTCTTTGTTTAGGATTATATACGTGTAGTTAGGAGTTACTCCAATTCTAGTACTGTGATTAGGAGACCCCATTTTTTCCTTTTGATTTTTCTGTTACTACTTTTGATCATTAAGAGTTAATTGACAAACAAGGCATTTGATACAAAAAAGATATCTTGTGCCTTACAATGGGAATCATATCCTGTATTGTGTGGTAACAACTAATTATTTGGCAAGTTATCTAGTACAAAATTGATATATTTTGTGCCTCACATGGGATTTACTCTCATTTTACAACGTAGTGATGAGTTATTTTAACTCTAACCTTTTTAACAAGAGGGTTTTTCATTTTTCATTTTCTATCTTTCCTTTTACTTTTTTTTTATCACTAAAAATTAATAATTTATCATGGCTCCTTCTAATAAAGAGACTTCTAGTGTATGACATGGGATTCCTATTCTATTTATGTGGTAAGAGTTAATCATTTGACAAGATATTTGATATTAAAAAAAACATATCTTATGTTTTACATGGAATCCATATCTTACAAACACTTTAGTGCTAAAAAGATATGTTGGGTCTCTCACAGGATTCTTGTCCCATATGGCAGAGAAGTTAGGTATTTGTCACTAAAGAGACATATCTTGTGTCTCGCATCGCATGAGACTTGCTTATTGTGTATTTTAGCATTGAATTATATTTGAACTCTTATTGTAGGGTAAGGAGAGATTTAAACAAGGAGATAAAGGAGAAATGAGAGAGAATCTAGTCACATTATGTATAATATATGCAATATTTTCTTTAAATTAATTAATTTATTTATTTTGTGTATGCAATCCCATAGAAGATAACCACAACTATGTAGAGACTGAAATACAACTTTGCAAAATTTTGATGTTCAATTAGCGCATGTCATGAACACATGCTTTGTTCACAAAGTCTTCCATTGAATTTGATTGACGAAAAAACTTAAAATTGTATTTGGATCATGAATTTAAATATGGATTTGAAAAATAAAAGGAAAAATATAGATGAAATATTTAGATTTAAATCGATAGAATTAAAAATTCAAGATTTATTTGTTAAAAAAGAATTTTTTTGCTGTTGTTGTTGTTGTAATTTCTCAAAAGAAAAAAAGAAAAAAGAAAAAGAAAAACAGAAGGCCTAATCTAAATGCAATTTCATGCCTATATATATGTACACAACCTACATACAAGTCCCTCAAACTCCTTAAACCAATCTCTCTTCCTTCTTTTGCTGGTTCCAATCTGTTTTGTCTTCAATTGTTTGTTGGCTGGTCAACACCCACTTCATTGTCATGTAAATAATCTGAGCCTTCTTTATTTTTGCTCCAATGTAGCATCTGCATTCATCATTACTATTGCTCTACTTAAGTCATCATGGGTACCATTTTGGTTGTACTAGCTTATGTTACATGGAAAATTCTTTAATGCACTCTTCATTTTAGGTGCATTATATATTCTAGTTATGACGTTTAGAATATTTAATTATCATCTATTATGATATTAGTTATAATGTTGTTATGACCAATGTTTGCCTACAACACCATCTAAATTTTTTTTTTTTGCCTACAAATTAATTTTTTTATCAGCGAAAGTCAATTGTTGGTTGTTAGACTAACACTTATGGGAGTTGTTGGAATTTATGGTTTTTATAGACTTATATTGGACCAACTTTGAGCCCAAATTTGAGTGGGTCCCAAACATCGTTTGGGGTGGATCAAAAGAGGTGACGTGTTCCTTGCCGCGTGGCAAGTCACATAGTGAAAATGGTTCATCAAAACCATTTATGAGCGAATGGGAAGTTGACGTTGTTTTCAAGTTCGTGGAATGGACAAATAAAAAATAAAATGTGGGTTTCCTTGTAAGACTCGTCCCACATTAGAAACTTAAGAGAACTTATATGTGTATATAAGTTCTAGGTGGCAACACTTGGGTTAGGCCGCAGGGGGCACCCCAAGTTTGTAGAAAGGAGGAGTTATGGAAAAAGTGAACCTTGGCTTAAACCACCACACACGCGTCGTCCATCCGTCTGGGCGCGGGTGTGGGTTGTAGGTTGGGTCGGTTCTAATATTAATTTTTTGAATAAAATTTATTTGAATTTTTTCAATTTATTGCAGGAAAATTAATTTAAATTTTGCGCCAATTTTTTCTGTCCAAACAATGCTCCTTTTCAGTCCATTTTCCAGCAGGTTCAACAGGTTCAAACTGGTCAACGGATTGAAAAACAGTCCAGCAGTTTCAGACATGTTTAAAACTACCCAGCAGTTATGAACAGATATGAAACTACTATAGGTATCTGTTCAAAATCTGGGATGCACCTGTTCATTTCAAAAACAGATCTGTTCATTTGAAATTCTTACCTGTTCGGACAGATCTGTTTGGTCACTAATCTTCCTATAAAAGCAGACCATTTACGGCATTTCTAAGATCCTGAAATCCAGAAAAATTCATTTGCTCTTCCCATTTTTGCTCTCTTTTGCTTTGTTCTTCATACTAGTTTTTTTATTTTAGGAAACTAGAACATAGGTTCTAGTTTCTCGTACAGATTGTTTGAAGTGCTACAATAATCTTTGTAGAGCATTGTATCCTGGGAGATAGACGTCTTTTATTCGTAAGCACCGTAACGGGGCGAATCTGTCTTAAGAACAGAGTGTCACACACTCGATTTGATCTTTTTGTACTAATTCATATCGGTAAACAAATTCTGTAAGTAATTTATTTTATTTGTCTGATTTGCTTTCAAATTATTTATTTTACACAGAAGATTATTCCAACAATCTTAAGATAGATTCAAATTATTCTGTTTACACAGAATTTTTCGTTTGTTTCCTTTTCTCTTTCTTCTTCTTACAGAAATTATTTTCTGCGGTTTTAAAAAATGATATTCTGGTTAGAAAAACAAATAGTAGTAATATACTGTTTATTTTCTTTGACAACTAGTAGTAATATACTGGCAGTCATTAACAATTCAGAATATTTATTTGTGAAGTTGGTCAGAAATTAATTTTGATTTTCAGAAATAATTTCTAAGTTTTCATTAATTAAAATTCTATTTCAATATTTTAATTTTTGAAGTATTATAGAAATTTAATTTTCTGTGTGGAATTAATTTGTTTAAATAAAATTTTATTTTATTTTCAAATTAATTAGAAATAAAAGTTACAATTCTTGTTTCTTTCATTTTTAAAGAATTCAATTTTGTGGTTTTGGTTTAATTTTTTATGTAGTATAAAAATTCTAATTATAATTTTGTTTTATAATTTAGTGTGGGAGAGTGGTTTGGAAATGCTCTTTGAATCTCGTGGGACGCTCGTGATCCTCTACTAGCCACCTAAAAAGGAATGAACACTCCGATCGGGGTGCCGGAATTAGCACTCTGACGGTCAAGTCAGTGTCAGCTCTCTTAGTTACTTATGTTCTAAGTTAAGCGTAAAAGTTCTCACATACCTCTCTTTGGCTTATGTTTCTCTATTTATATTCTTCCCCTAGGGCTTTATGCTTTTGGGCCCACCTTTGGTCCATTGCACGTTCATTTATTCGGCCTTTGTTCGGCTGGTTAAAATGCCGATTATAATATTCGGCTTTGTGGTCGACTGATTAGATCATGGCCGAATACATTCTCCTTCCTGAGTCGTCTTCATACATTTATTCGGCCTTATTGAATGTCGGAAATTCGGCTCCCACATTTAGAATTCATGGCTACAGAAACTGGTCAAACTAATGTTCAAACCAATATTGGTATAGTGGCTGCAAATTGCGCGAACCCCTCCTCATGCTGTGACTGTGCCAGTGAATCATAGTGAAAAGCTAGAGAAGTTCTTAGGAACTGACTTTAAAAGATAGCAGCAGAAAATACTGTTTTATCTTACTACTCTCAACCTGGCACGGTTTCTCCGTGAGGATGCTCCTACTCTGAAAGTGGGACATCAGGCCAAAGATTGTCGTAGCAAGCACAAAGGCAAAATAAGATTAAGCAAGAAGCCTGCTAAAGCCAATATGACCGAAGTGAACACAATTTCCAATGGCTTTGAGGACATAAATCTTTCTGCAGTTGTTTCCGAGGAAAACCTTGTCAGAAACCCTAAAGAATGGTGGGTGGACATTGGTGCTACTCGCTATATCTGTGCCGACAAAAAGATGTTCACATCTTATTCTGTGATGGACAATGGTGAACAAGTTTTTATGGGAAACTCCTCGACTTCTAAAGTTGAAGGACAAGGAACGATTATTTTGAAAATGACATCTAGAAAGGAACTCACTCTCAACAATGTGCTACATGTACCGGACATTCGTAAGAACCTTGTTTCCAGATCTTTGTTGAGCAAAAATGGGTTTAGGCTAGTTTTTGAAAGTGACAAGTTTGTACTTACCAAAAACGGGATGTATGTAGGAAAATGTTACATGTCTGATGGCCTTTTCAAGATGAATGTAATGACCGTTATACCTTCAATTGTTAATAAAAATAAATGTTCTTCTTACTTGCTTGAGTCTTCAAATTGGTGGCATGGTATACTAGGACATGTTAATTATGGATCTTTGTGTAGATTAATTAATATGGAATGTTTACCTAAATTTGACATTGATTTAAATCATAAATGTGAAATTTGTGTTGAGGCAAAATTATCCAAAACTCCTTTTCATTCAATTGAACGAAGTATGGAGCCACTTGAATTAATTCATAGTGACATTTGTGATTTTAAATCAATTCAAACTAGAGGTAGGAAAAAATATTTTATCACTTTTATAGATGACTATACTAGATATAGTTATGTTTACGTAATTCGAACCAAGGATGAAGCTTTGGAAACTTTGATTCAATATAAGAATGAAGTTGAAAATCAACTTGGTAAGAAAATTAAAAAACTCACAAGTGATAGAGGTGGTGAATATGAATCATCTTTTGGTGAGTTTTGGAAAGAACATGGAATAATTCATCAAACCACTGCTCCTTACTCACCTCAGCAAAATGGAACTGCTGAAAGGAAAAATAGGACTTTAAAAGAAATGATGAATGCCATGTTAATAAGTTCTGGATTACCTTAGAACTTATAGGGGGGGGGGAGGAGCAATATTTTCTGCTAATTATATTTTAAATAAAGTATCTCAAAAGAAAGTGAATCAAACACCTTATGAATTGTGGCATAGGAGAGTACCATCCTACAAATACTTAAAAGTGTGGGGGTTGTGGCTAAAGTGGCTATTCCTAGTCCTAAAAAGACTAAGATAAGTCCTAAAACAGTTGATTGCATTTTCATTGGTTATGCCAAGAATAGTAGTGCATATCGATTTTTGATTCACAAGTCAAAACATTCCGAAATATATGTAAATACTATTGTTGAATCTCGGAATACGTCTTTCTTTGAACAAGTGTTTCCAAATAAAGCTGGACAACAGACTAGTACTAACAAAAGATATTTTGATGCTATTACTAGTTATGATCAAGAACAAGATCAAGAATACGAGCAAGAGATCAAAATGAAAAAGAGGAACCTAGGCATAGTAAATGTGCTAGAACCTCAAAGTCTTTTGGTCTAGATTTTCTAACTTTTTTGTTAGAAAATGAGCCTTTAACTTTCAAAGAAGCTACGTCCAATCCTAAAGCTCCTTTGTGGAAAGAAGCTGCAAACAGCGAAGTTGAATCCATCCGGCAAAATCACACTTGGGAATTGGTGGATTTACCACCAAGTTGTAAACCTCTTGGGTACAAGTGAATTTTCAAGAGAAAAATAAAAGCGAATGGATCAATTGACAAATACAAGGCAAGACATGTAGTCAAAGCTTTTAGACAAAAAGAAAGTCTTCATTACTTTGACACATACTCACCGGTTACTAAAATAACATCCATTAGAATGCTAATTGCTATTGCATCGTTGTACAATCTCGAAATTCATCAAATGGATGTGAAAACCGCTTTCTTAAATGGTGAGCTAGATTAAGAAATTTACATGGAATAACCAAAAGGATTTTTTGTTCCAGGAAAAGAAAAGAAAGTGTGTAAATTGGTTAAATCATTATATGGTTTAAAACAAGCGCCAAAGCAATGGCATGAGAAATTTGACAAAGCAATGATGTCAAATGGATTCAAAATTAATTAATGTGACAAATGTGTTTATATTAAAATCACAAACAAAGGTCATATTATAGTATGTCTTTATGTGGATAATATGCTCATCATAGTTAGTAATAATGACATGATTAAAACTACTAAGAAAATGTTGAATAAACATTTTGACATGAAAGACAAGGGGATTGCTGATGTAATTCTTGGTATGAAAATTATCAAAACATCATAAGGTTATGCTTTGTCACAATCACATTACATTGAGAAAATACTTGACAAATTTAGCAAAGATGATGATCATCTTACTAGAACACCTGTGGATGTTAATTTGTTTCTTTCTAAGAATGTACAGGAAAGTATTTCTCAATTAGAGTATGCCCAAATTATTGGAAACTTAATGTCCTTAATGAACTACACTCTCTCAGATAGAGCTTATGCAGTAACTAAATTAAGTAGATATATGAGTAATCAAGGAATAGAATACTAGAAAGCTATTATAAGGATTCTAAGATATCTCCTATTTACTCGTAACATTGGGTTAAATTATACTAAATATTCAGCAGTATTTGAAGGATACTGTGATGCAAATTGGATATCGGATACTAGAGACTCAAAATCCACCAGTGGGTATGTCTTTACTCTTGGTGGTGCGACTGTATCTTGGAAATCTTCCAAACAGACTTGCATTGTTAGGTCTACTTTGGAATCAAAATTCATAGCTTTAGATAAAGCGGGGGAAGAGGCAGAATGGCTTCGCTACTTCCTTGAAGATATTCCAATATGGCCAAAACCGGTGCCTGCTATATGTATACATTGTGATAGTCAATTAGCAATTGGTAGAGCACAAAGTCATATGTATAACGGTAAGTCACGATACATTCGTTGTCGACATAACACCGTGAGACAACTACTCTCTAATGGAATTATTTCCATTGAATATGTGAAGTCTAAAGACAACATAGCGGATCTACTAACCAAAGGGTTAGCAAGAGAGTTAGTTGAGAATTCATCAAGGGAGATGAGACTTAAGCCTATTAAATAAGAGTTACCACAATGGCAACCCAACCTTGTTGATTGGAGATCCCAAGATTTAGGTTCAAAGGAACAACCGAGTTGTGTATGACTCAGAAGGATCACTGGGGAGTCAAACTCTTACCAATTTCTATAATGAAATAGTGATGTCTACAGCATTTTAGGTTAAGTAATACTTTTAATGATTCTTATATCTAGGTATACCTAGTGGAGTATGGCAGGATACTCTTCATAATAATCACCTATATGAGTGCGAACTGGGCCAATTCTATGAGATTTGTGAAGAGTTACAATTCTCTAGAGCACTTATGAAAGACCAGGTTCTTCAGGGCCAAAATGAACACAATAGTGAGAACTAAACTGTGTCTGGTAATATATTGTGTGAGTTCTATTGTCTTGGTATACACAAATGGTTGAATAGTTCAAGACATCATGTTCACTGGTTAGCTAGTAAATCTGATAGTGTCTCACAAGGGAAGGTTCAAAGCCAAAAGCTACCTATCCTTTGCAGAATATTTTCAATTTTTGTACTCTCTGTAATTAGATCATGTTGTTGTATTTTCTCTCCGTCAAATTCCATTCATGTGGGGGATTGTTGGAATTTATGGTTTTCATAAGCTTATTTTAGGCCAACTTTGAGCCCAAATTTGAGTGGGTCCCAAACGTCTTTTGGGGTGGGTTAAAAGAGGTGACGTGTTCCTTGCCGCGTGGCAAGTCACACGGTGAAAATGGTTCGTCAAAACCATTTATGAGTGAATAGGAAGTTGACATCGTTTTCAGGTTCGTGGAATGGACAAATAAAAAATAAAATGTGGGTTTTCTTGTAAGGTTTGTCCCACATTGGAAACTTAAGAAAACTTATATGAGTATATAAGTTCTAGGTGGCAACACTTGGGTTGGGCCCCAAGGGGCACCCCCAATTTGTAGAAGGGAGGAGTTATGGACAAAGTGAACCTTGGCTCAAACCACTACACTCGCGCGCGCGCGGTTGCCATCGTCATTCCGACCGACCAGCCGAGCTGTGCTGGGTGCGGGCGTGGGTTGTAGGTTGGGTCGGTTCTAACATTAATTTTTTAAACAAAATTTATTTGAATTTTTTCAATTTATTACGGGAAAATTAATTTAAATTTTGGACCAATTTTTTTTGTCCAAACTGTGCTCATTTTCAGTTCATTTTCTAGCAGGTTCAACAGGTTCAAACTATTCAATAGATTGAAAAACAGTCCAGCAGTTTCGGACAGGTTTAAAATTGCCCAGCAGTTTTGAACAGATATGTAACTGCCGCAGTTATCTGTTCAAAATTTGGACTGCACCTGTTCATTTCAAAAACAGATCTGTTCATGTGAAATTCTTACCTATTCGGACAGATCTGTTTAGTAAGCAATCTGCCTATAAAAGCAGACTATTTCCAGCATTTCTAAGATCCTGAAATCCAGAAAAATTCATTTGCTCTTTCCGTTTTTGCTGTCTTTTGCATTGTTCTTCATACTAGTTTTTTTTTTTTTTTTTTTTTTTTTTTTTTTTTTTATGAAAAAATTTAAAGAGTATAGAACACAGGTTGTAGTTCGCCGTACAAATTTTTTGGAGTACTTCTATAATCTATGTAGATCATTGTATCCTAGGAGATAAACGCCTTTTATCCGTAAGCACCGCAGCGAGGCGAATCTGTCTTAAAGACAGAGTGTCATACACTTGATTTGATCTTTTTGTACTAATTCATATCGGTAAATAAATTCTATAAGTAGTTTATTTTATTTGTTTGATTTGGTTTCAAATTATTTATTTTTACACAGAAGATTGTTCCAACAAGAGTAAGATGTCCTACCTCTGCAAAGCACCAAGTACTTGCCTCCTAATTCAACTGCCTTTTAAGGAGAGTTGAATCTATAACCTTCCTCTTGAGACTAAGTTCTTAGGAGAGTCAAGGTGGCCAACTGGCTAGGTCTAGTTAGTTAACTTTTGCTTACAATTTATTAGACAGAAATATCTTAAATAAGTTTAAAAAATAGTTGATTATCTAAAAGTTGAGAAATGAATGCTTTTAGTTACTACTTTCTAATTATCTAATTTTAGTTTATAATAAACTGCACCAAACAAGGTTGTTGCGATATTGGTTGTAACCTATTGTGATTATTATTTTGGTTATAATTAAAAAAATCTAATTATTCCTTATGTGGTGTTTAGTTATGACTTGTTATTATTTTTTAATTATAACATTTGAGAGTGTGTATTCTAGAATGAATTAAATATTCATATCGGTCACTCGATACTTGAACAATGGTGTGAGGTATGCCTTTAATACTTTTCGTTAGACACTTTTATATATTTGTATCTAATACTATTTTTATATGTATATATTGTTATATAATAACTATAAAATGATAAAATACATTTTTGACACTATATATTGCATAGAAATTAAGATTTTAGAGACAAAAGTTTAGGGACGAATTATCTTATATGAGAAGCTTTCTGTCGAGGCTCCTCTGTATGTAGCCGCGTCTGTTGGAAATACACAATTTGCCTTAGAAATGATGAGCTTAAAGCCATCAATGGGCAAGAATTTGAATCTAGATGGGCTAAGCTCCTTGCACCTAGCATTGCAAAATGGGCATTTTGATACGGTGAAATGGCTAGTGGCATTGGACAGTGAGCTTGTCTGTGTGAAAGGAAGGGGAGGGATGACTACTTTGCACTACACAGCCAGCACAATTGAAAGAGATAATGAAGACATAATGGATCTGTTGGCAGAATTGCTGTATCCTTGCCTAGCTTCTATTAATGATTCGACAATTCAAGAAAACAATGCTATGCACATTGCTGTGAAAAATTATAGGGTAAATTATAAAAATAGTCCCTTTAGTTTACACGGTATGTCAATTTGGTCCATGTTGTTTCAATTTGTTCGATTTTGCCCCTTAATTTAGCTGATTGTATCATTTTGGTCCAATAAATAACGGATGTTAAGTTTGGTGGATGGAAAGTCAAACTATGTGTTAATTTAGTCCATGTAATCTACACAGTGTCAATTTGGCCCTGTTAAAATTGAGTAAATTAAAACTACAGGGACTAAATTGACACATTGTGTAAACTACGGGAACCAAATTGACACATTGTGTAAATTTTCCATCCACCAAACTTAACTGCCGTTATTTATTGGACTAAAATGACATAATCTGTTAAATTAAGGAATAAAATCGAGCAAATTGAAATAATAGAGACCAAATTGATACATCATGTAAACTACATGGACCATTTACATAATTCACCCAAAATTATAATACTAATGGTCTTAGACTCCTTTTACAGTGTTTTTGAAGACCAACAACCAACAAGTGCTACGTCAAGGAGATGAGCATGGCAACACCGTGCTGCATATTTCTGTAAAAACTCAACAAAACGAGGCACATCTCCTCTTATCTATCCTATTACTTTTCCTTTATATATAATAAATATTTTTATGTTAAATGTTATTTTCCTTAGTAAAAATATCACATATAAATAATACTGCATAATAATTTACGGTACACACCTCACCCAAGGCATTTTATTAATGGGGGCAGGAACTTTTTCCCCTAGACATTTCTAGCTACGTCAGTAGTGCTTTTGGTTTGGAAAATCATTGAATAATTTCGAAATATCAGGTGAGTCAATAGTGTGTACGCGATATTTGACAAATAAAAAATTCGTAATTCACACTATGTGAGTCATTTCTTATCTTTTAACTATGTGGAGTTAAGACATCACATTTGGTTCCTATTGATGCGGTTTTAGACTGTTTGGAGTTGCTTTTCTTATGTCATTTTGGTTTTATTTGTTTCGGTTGGTTCCTCACCCAGGTTTGGTGTAATCCAGCAGATTTCAATGCCAATATATTTGGAATTGATTAGTTTTTTTAATACTTTGTACACTCGCCTTTTTTTTTTTATTGATGTTGCTCTCAATAATCCTTGTACATTGATTTTCATCAATAAAATGTCTCTATCTTGCTGATTCAAAAAATAAAAACAAATAAATAAAAACAGCAATACAACAAAAATGGTCTTTGGTGACAGACAGATTTTGTCTCAAAATATCAAATTTTCGTCACCAAAGTGATCTGTGACGAAAATTTTTTGTCACCACGTTCGTCGTCAATTTGTTGTTGCAAAAAGTACCTAGTGATAAAAATTTGTTTCGTCACCTATTCTTCATTTTTGGAGACGAAATTTTTTGTCTCTAAATGTTGAATTTTTCGTCCTCTATAATATCCATTTCGTCGCTATAATGAAATAATATTTTATTTTTAATTGTTTTGGCGACAAAATATTTCGTCACAAAATATTAAGATAGAGGTTTTAGTGACGAAATTTATCATCACCAATGATATAGATTATGATGATGAAAAAATTCGTCACGAAAATGAGTACAAAACAAAATTTTTCAATGCCAAAAACAATTTTGTTGCCAAATATTTCAAGTTAGTGACGAAATATTCAGCAAATGTGACGAAATTATTTGTTGGAACTATATCATTAGTGACAAAATTATTCATCAAGACAAGTTGTTTGAAAACTAATAGCGACGATTTTTTATTTCGTTGCTAATAATAATTAAATTTTTTAAAAATGGGGTAATATTTCAAATTTTAATTTTTTTTCATTAAAAATTCCCTGCACATTTTAATAATATGTTTAATAAAATATTTATTACAGATCAATACAAAAACTTGTTTATTTTCATAAATACCACAGTTGAAATATGTCTCATAATATCCACAAAAATACAATATCAACTGCGGATTATAAAACACGTCTCATAATATCCACAAAAATATAATATCAAGCGTAGATTACCGAACATGTCTCCTACTATATACAAAAATATGAAGTTTATAACGCAACCAAAATACATGTAAGGTAATATTATAACAAAAACACAAAATAAGAAAGCTCTTGCTGTCTAGATTACCAAACACGTCCATCTCTAATCTCCAATCTGCAACAACAACCAAAAAAAAAAAAAAAAGAGAAAGACAATTATTATCTTATTAATAAAATATACAATTTAACATTTTTTGAAAAGTGCATTTTTCGACTTAGTTTTCAAACCGGGAGTCCCGTGCTAGTTCCATAGATTTCCACAACTTACATTGGTCCCTCCCGAGATGTTTGGGTGTTTCTCGGGCCTTTTCGTGGCTGTTTTACGATTTTGGCCGCCAATGGCCTATTTTCAAGCCTAAGTGTTGGAAAAAGTGCATTTTTTGACTTAGTTTTCAAACTGGGAGTCCCGTGCTAGTTCCGTAAGTTTCCACAACTTACATTGGTCCCCCCCGAGGTGTTCAGGGTGTTCTCCGAGCCTTCTTGTGATTGTTTTACTATTTTGGCCCCCCGATGGCCTATTCTCAAGCCTAAGTGTTAAAAAAATGTATTTTTCTACTTAGTTTTCAAAGCGGGAGTCCCATGTTAGTTCCATAAGTTTCCACAACTTACATTGGTTACTATAAGTTTGGAATACAATGGAAAATTTTTGGGAGTCTCGTGCTTATTCTATAAGTTTTCGCAATTTACATTGGTTCCTCTGGAGCTGTTTATGATGTTTCCCGAACTTTTCATGCTTGTTTGAAGCTTCCCCTCCTCCCCAAGACTTATTTCGTGCCTAAGCATTGGAATAGTGCAAATTTCAAAGTAGTTTTCAAATCGAGAGCCACGTGCTTTTTCCGTAAGTTTGCACAACTTATGTTGCTCCGTCTCAAGATGTTTGTGATATTTCCTAGGTCTTTACATGCATATTTCACTATTTTCCCAGGACCTTTCGTGCCTAAATGTCAAAGTAGTTTTTTATTCTATCCTAGTTCCATGTTCCAAGAAAAGGATATCTAACCATATTGTGTGTGGTTGAAAATCATTTTAGAGAAGGTAAATTGGTGTGTGTGTGTGTGTGTGTGTGTGTGTGAGAGAGAGAGAGAGAGAGAGAGAGAGAGAGAGAGAGATTAATGTAGGAAATTTGGTCAAGGAAGGGGGGAGAAGTTGTAGAGAGTTTTAACAGAAGAAAATGAGGTCAATAAAAGCAAACACAAACATAAACAAGAAGGTGAGTAAGCCTCTCCCTCAGATCAATTCATTCATTCTCTCTACTACACACAAAACAAATCAAATTATTGTATGCCATCGGTGTTGTGGTGGAACATTTAACTAGGAGGGGTCAACTAATTGATCGACCACTCAAATCACACTAGTACTACTTTATTACATACTACGTTATTGTGTGTTTGATCAATAATATCTTGTATTTTACCTACCCTAAATAATATAAAGATAAATTGTGCAATGCCTACTCAGTTTTCCTGAGTATGTGCTCAATAAAACTATGAGTGTGAAATTGTTATTTCCTTTCATAAATTCAGCTGCTTGTTGGGATTTTTACATCAAATTCTGTGACGGTTAATAAATAATTTATAAGTGAGAATAGAAAAGAAAACAATGTGTGCCTTTAAAAGAGAAACGCAATTGAACTATGCTCCTGAAACAACTTTGGCAAGAGTACTCTGCAGTGTTGTAACCAAATCCATAGCAGACTTCACAAACCAATTGATCCCCACTTTTAAACGGTGCTCGTCTGTAGGCAATCTCGCTAAGTATGCTATTTTCCTTGCTGCATAAGAGCAAATAATAATAATAAAAGTGGTAAGATAATAAAATCAAAATGGGAAAGCAAAAACACTGCGTTAGGTTTTTATTCTTGGCAATCTCGTTTGACAAAACTCCTTTCAGTTGTACTTGTTTTCGCACTTTGATTTCAGTGAGGCTATGAGTTTGTTAGATGCGAATCCAACCCGAATTGTGCCTTGTAGAGAAGTTTGTGATGTTAATTCTTTCAAGATTGCCACTTCGCTGATTATGACAGGGATCGAGCTGCCCGGTCAGCTCGCGGGGCTCAAGGGGAAACACCCCTTGGCGGGTTCGGGGTAGTGCCCCCGAAGCAAAATGCATAATTGCATTCGAAGTTGCATGTCCGCCCTTGCTCGCTCGAGCGAAGGAGTTCTCGCTCGAGCGAAGGTTGCGTTTGTAAAAAACCTGAGAAGGATGATTTTACGCTCAAACGCAGGTTGTTTGGCTCGAGCGAAGCCACTTATGGAAAACACGCGTTTTTGGTTCCTCGCTCGAGCGAGAGAGTCTTCGCTCGAGCAAGCTTCGCAGTCCCAGATTTCTATAAGTACGTGTTTCTATCAGATTTTAGGATTACTGCTCCAGATCTTCTTTTTGGATATTAAGGTTTATATCTGGGGATATTTTGCTAGTTTTCTTTGATGTTTAATTGAGTATTCAACTCATGGGTTAAGAAGAATACATCAAATGTTCGTTTGATCATTCTATACAAAAGAGAGAGTTGTTCTTCGGTGGATTCTGAAGAATTTGAGCCTGAAGCTTTGGTGGATTTTGGAGTGGCTCATTGTTAAGACAATTCTGAGGTGAAGACGAGGTTGGAAGAGACACATAGGGGTTAGCTCAATTCAAGAGTGGATTCGCTAGGTAATTGAGAGTATACTTGTGTAATTCTTTTATATCTTCTCAGTGGATTGTTTTTGTGACTGTTGCCCGTGATTATTTTATCACAATTGGAGGTGCTCCAATTGTGGTTTTTTCACATTAAAATCGTTGTGTCGATTTGTCTTGATTGTTTGATTGAGATTGTTTTATTGCTTAAAATTGATACATAATCACAAATCAATTTCTAGGGGATTTCTAGATTTTTCACACTGGACAAAATGAGGGAAAATTTTACCAGCATGACCTATAGAACCTTCCAAGGTTAGCCCTTCCAAGAAACTTGGTGAAATAGCAGCATCATTTTTCCCAAGAGTCATCATCTCACCTAAATTCTAGAATCTGACATCCAAATTGGGCAAGTTAGATAAATTGATGCTTTTTTAAAGGTAATAAAATGTGAACTTTTTTTTGAAACATAAGGGAAATAATACAAACAAGCACTACACAACAATTTCAGTGGCAGTCACTATCAAATACTCCATAGAATATCATGAAAGTTCATTACTACAGCCAACGAGATTACCCACAAGGGCCACAACCCATGATACATAATTAAAAAAGCTACTCCGGAACACACACTATAGCATGATACTAAAACAGAAACACATACTCTTACCAATAGAAAATTAAACCCGATTTTGGGGATTATGCC
Source organism: Camellia japonica (assembly GCA_030407325.1). Classification (NCBI taxonomy): domain Eukaryota; kingdom Viridiplantae; phylum Streptophyta; class Magnoliopsida; order Ericales; family Theaceae; genus Camellia; species Camellia japonica. Next base: position 115,660,044 of record JAPPVO010000017.1, on the reverse strand, counting down.
AGGCTTTTCCTAACATTACTGACATAGGAGACCAACCTAAAAATAAATTGAAAAAGTTTAACATCCAGCACTATTAGATACCTGAGAGTATGTTGATGACACTTATAATGAGTTTTGTGAAAGTTCGAGGAGAACCTTGATGGTTGAGGTTCCCTTTCATTTCAAGCAAATGACTCTGCACAAAAATAATTGCCAAAAGTAAAACAAATGATAATGCAAAAAATAATAGCAAGTTTACTTAACCATAACTTAATCTCTATATGTGTGTGTGTTTTCTTTCTTTCTTTCTTCCTTTTTATTTTTTTTATTTATTATTTATTATTTATTTATTTATTTATTTATTTTTTGTGTTTGGGGGGCCGCTCGGGGAAGCATATTCAGTTTACTTGATTGTCCATACTTAGGAATGTGGCATTTTCCATAATTTTCAAACATTTTAAAAGCAGTACCAAACTTTCTAGATCCCCATTCTCATTTGACTTCTGCATTGAAAAGGAACTTTGTTCTAGCCAACTCTGCAAAACCAGTCAACAACCAAAAAAGTATAAATTCCATCTAATAAAACCAGCATCTGAATCATGGTGTATTTGTTTGTTAGTAGATTCATGCATAATCATGGAAAACATATATCAGAAACAAGATTCAACTATAGATAAGACTATGGCTCATAAAGGCTACATAGCTAACTTTTTTCATAAGTTATTGAAGAATGAACTTCTGGATACCAAAACAACAAATATTTGTGTGAGAGTAAACAAATAATTTAGCAATCATACGCCTTAAGCACATGATGCAGGTTTACACGCAGCTATACGGTGACACTAGCACTACCTTGGTGAGTTCTGTAGATTATAACTAAAATGAATCAGTACACTATGACATCATATCCAGATAATACAAAACCTGCACCAAATCTCACCACACAATGAATTCCTAAGTCACTCAACCCACAAATGTGCCTCACATTCATCAAGAAAAGCAGTTACTTGGGGAATCTACACACAATTTTGGTCTCACTGCACTCAATCCACTTCTACAAACCACATAACACTCAAACTCACAATACTCCCTCTTGTACCTGCAATAGAAGATGCACATAGATAGACAAAAGATAAAATTAGTATAAACTCACAGATATATGGTCTTACACCACTTAACCCACATTTTAGTAATCCTCACAATCCTCAAATCCAGCTACATGGAGTACACTTGTTTAGCTTGTTTAGCCTTATTCACATTAGCCTTATTTTAGCCTTATTCACATTAGACTAAAATAGAACATTAGCCTTATTTTAACTTGTTTAGCCTTATTTTAACTTGTTTAGCCTTATCCACATGGAGTACACTTTGAATGCTTTACCACACTTGTTTAGCCTTATTAACTTGTTTAACATTATTTGAATGCTTTATTAACTTGTTGCTAGAATGTCATTAAATTGGTTAGAGACGACATAGCAGGCCCTGAAAATGCTTCAACTTGTGGTGACAAACTCATAATATGTTGGGATCTTGAACTGTGTAAACTGTCATATATAATTAAGGTTCATTCATATTTATGCATCTAATTGGCATGTCCTTGTTGATTCAGGATTAATGCGATGCAAAAAGGTGCATAGGATGCAAGCTTTCAAGATTTGGTTTGTTGAAAGAAAGCATCTGTTTAAAACACTAACCCACCAAAAAAGTTTATGTTGAATTTTTTTTTTTTTGTCTTTTGTTTACGTATGTAAATAATTAACGGGCTTTTCCAGATTTTATATAGTAGTACTGCTGGACTGGAGTCATTTTTCTAGAAAAGAGCAAAAAAGAGAAAGTTCTTGATTTGTCTTGTAAGGATAGCACTCAACAGGAATGCTGCAATTGCCTTACAAGCTTCCAAACAAGAGCAATCCAATTTGTTTATGACAAATTGCTATGGTGCAATGAGCAAGAGTACATCATAAATTGAATAATTGTTTATGTGATACTAGGTGTTCAATGACCCCAAACAACTGGATGTATGCTAAGGTTGATTTTGGTCTGCAATGTGTCAGACTTTGGTTGCCTATTGGTTAAGTTTGCATAGGTTTGAGGAGCAAGCTTGGAGCATTGCACTAAGGTATTGTCTAGGCCAAAAATAGTTATTGAGTTTGTAACTAAAGGGGAAGAAAGTGAACTCGAAAGCCACATGAAGTACTCTGACAGTGCAAGAGAGGGTGTTAGGAGAGACAAAGAGAGGTTTTGTATAGAGAAAAGTTCATATTTTGTATTTATTTCTCCATACACTGGCTAGTGTGGGCTTTTCATATGGGTAAGTATTGTCCATAATATTGAAAATGCTTCACAGCACACTCTCTCAACAATAGGCTCACTCAATATATGCTCACTACCACTCAACCCTCAAACAAAATAGACAACCTCAATGCTTGAGAATTGTTCTAGGAAGTCTTTAGGAGCTAAAAAACCACTCATCATTATTGGATTTTTTTCACATATGATAGAGCCATAGCTCTAATTATGATTTTCTTCTTTATATAACCTGGTTCCTACATCTGGCCATCAACCAAGTGTGGTAAGTGTTTTCCCTATATAGTCTTGGTTGATCTACTTTATTTACTCACTGGTGCCTATTTTCTTCTCATGTTTATCATGTTTATTGGTTGGTCTGGGCTTGGGCCAGGGCTATAGACAGCAGCAAACCACAAAGCTGGTGCAAAAAGAAATCATAGCAGCAAAGCTGCTACAGAGGTGAAAGAACACATCAATGAGCATGGCTGGAGCCACAGCCAGCATAACAGCAAATTAATTCATAGCATTCACAAGGCCATGCTTTTTAACTCACCAAAGTTACATTAGCCACTATGATCAATAGTCTTTCATCGGAAAAAAAGAAAAAGAAAAAAGGCAACACCTAAATAAATGGGAAAAGCCAATCTATCCAAAATAATGAAAACTAAATGCAATTTGGCCTTAGTAAATGTGTTTGATACTTGTGAAGGCATTATTCCAACTCACCAATACACCATGAGCACATAACAACATTCCTCAATATCAAGTTGCCATTGTCCACATATAATTGTTTCCCATGTAATAGCTGTGATGTAGGACGCATTCAAATGATTCAAGCCCTAACAACAACCTTAAACAAAAAAAGGTTTTTGCTTAAGGTTCAATTAAAACCTAGTTTCAGGGATCTTAGCAAGTTGGGTTTCAACTTTTCTTAGGAAATGGCTATTTTAAACTACTGAATAACTAGATTTATAAATATAATCACATGTCAATAGCTAACACAGAATTAGAAAGTAAAACATATTTGTTTCTTTACTCCAAAAATAGATCCAAAGAACACAAACCCAGAAAATATACAGTCATAACAACACCCAAAACATATAAAGTAAACATTACATTAATTAATAACATCTGTTCAAAAAGAAAATATAAAATAAAATTACATATCATAATCCATATCAGGATCCATATCAACATTAGGAATGTCATGCTCTTCATCTCCTTCGTCATTTGTATTCTCTTCCATTATCTCATCTAATGACCCTATTGCCGAAATAACATTGAATTCAACAACATCCCTACAATATCGAACAATTGGGTCAATGTCAATTGGAACAACATAAGTAATGTTTTCTTGTTGGAACACATCATTATTTTCTAAAGGATCCAATAATTCTCCATCACTAGCTTCTAGAACATCAAAGGCACCCCTACGTTGCACCCTTTGTACGACATTCCGAGGTTCACCCAAATTGGTGTCATTTAGATAGAAGACTCACTTAGCTTAACTAGGTAGGATAAATAGGCCAGATTGGTACCACCAGCTTTTTACGTCAATGCTTGTGCAATATGTATCAAATCTTATTGTTTTGTTTCTACCAGTGTTACCGGTGTTGTACCATTCACACTGGAACAAAACAACCTTTTTATTACATATGTAGTCAAATTCCAAAACCTTGCACAAGTTACCGTAGAAGTCATGCAATTTTCCTTCATGATCCCCTTGTGTAAGCACACCACTATTTTGGCTCTTACGATGGTTGTCTAAATCTCGAGTATGGAACCGTCTGCCATTAATTATGCAACCTGAGTACTCTTTCATTAGCAAATTAGGACCATTTGCTAATGACCACAATTCATCGGTTACCTTTGATGACTCTTCCACTCTCAATCTATTTATCTACAATTACATGTAACAAACAATAAGTAAATAATTTATAAATGATGAAATTTTATAAAACTTTAATTTTGTGTTCCTTACTCAAAATTTTGTGTTCCCCTCTCTTTGAACCACTTGGGAAATTCTTGTCATTGTATATGGATTATGTCATGTCCAACTCGAGTTCGTAATAGATTTTTGTGTTCCTTACTCAAAAAAAAATAAAAAATAAAATAAAAAAATAATAATAATAATAAATAAAATAAAATAAAATAAAAATAAAATTGTGATTACTATGTATCACTAATCAAAAAGTTAAGCATAAACATAATTCAATGAAACACATACTCCAAATACTTCTCTATCTTTGGGCTATTGTACAACACAAACCAATGAGAAATATCACGAATTTCTTGAGACATTTCAGCATCCCGTGTGATTAGACCAATTGGACATGTAGTTTTTGTGAATACTGTCAACCCTTGTTGACGTTCATCGTGATCTTCATTCTATTCTAGCCGAATATGCATGGTTTCAATCCTATCAACATACATTAAACAAAAAGTAATGCACTCTTTGACAATGTAAGCCTTGGCAATTGAACCTTCTGGTCAAGATCGGTTGGTCACATATTTTTTTAATGCTCCACGAAACCTTCAAGAAAGAACGAATTCGGAGTATAGTTACACATGCAACACACTTACACAAATATCATTTACAAGTATAAGTGTAAAAAATACCTTTTAATTGGGTACATCCATCGATATTGCACGGGTCCTCCAAGAATAGCCTCACAAGGCAAATGAATAGCCAAGTGGATTATCACATCGAAGAAGGCTGGAGGAAAGATTTTTTCAAGCTTGCATAAAATGTGTATTATACGTTCCTCTAATTTCTCCAATTTACTTCGTCTTAGTGTCCTAGAGCATGGGTCTTGGAAGAAATTGCCTAACTCAAAAAGTGTTGTGCTAATTTCTTTATCCGCATAACCACGGATTCCGATGGGAAGAATTTTTTGTATAAGTACATGGCAGTCATGGCTTTTTAGGCCTATTAGTCTACCATTTCTTGCATTCACTGATTTAGATATGTTTGCCGCATATCCATCTGGATACTTTACAGTTTTTAAGAATTCAAAGAAACCTTCCCTCTCTGCAGGTGTCAATGAAAAGCTTGCTCGAGGCTTGACATATGACCGATTGGGTCGTTGTGTTAGCCATAGCTCTTTCCTTATACCCATATCTTCCAAGTCTAACTGTGCCTTGTCTGTGTCCTTGTTCTTTCCATCAATGCCTTACATAGTTCCGAAAACATTTTCACTAAAATTTTTCTCCACATGTATGACATCAATGTTATGTCGAAGTTTTTGCTTCTTCCAATAGGGTAGCTTATACAAGATGCTTACTTTTGTCCAATTAGGTGCTTGACGGGGCCTATTTCTATTACTTGGATGCTTTCCATATATGACACCTGTCTCGTTGTCCAACTGCTCTTGTATCTTTTCCACCAGCAACTCCAAAGATCTCTTCCGTTTCTCAATCTTACCATTGTAAGCCCTACTCTTTCGCCTTTCTAGGTGGTCCTCAGGTAAGTAACATCGATGGTTAGTGTACCCAGTCTTACTTCTTAAAGATTCAAAATGTGGTTCATCATTGCAAGTGTAACAAGAATAATGACCCTTTGTTCTCGACACAGATATGTCACCAAATGCAAGCCAATCATGTATTGTCCACAACAAAGCTGCATGTATTTGAAAAGTCTAATTGGTGGAGGCATCGCAAGTTAGTGTACCATTTGTCCATAGCTCATTCAACTCATCCACCAATGGTCGCATGTAGACGCCAGTATCATTCCCTAGTTGGGATTGTTGAGGTTAGCTATGATGCTTTATGCATTTCCCTACTTTCTTGATGTAAATTTTACATATATTTTGCTTTTTTCATCAATAAAGCTTTGTTTTGCCGATAAAAAAAAAAGAAAAGAAAAGAAATGTCTGCAAAGAGAAGGACAATTTTGGGTCATGATCAAGAGTCAAAAGAGAAGTGAGATTTTGTGGTGGGCATCTTGAGTTTTAGTATGTTGGTGTTCTATTGTTTTGGTTAGTTCCAGAAGGAAAATTATAGACTATTCCTGCAATATTGCATGTCCGTATTCCTAATCAATCATAATTTATTTTGCCTCCTCATATTCCTTAATCACCCAACACAATATCCCACTTACCCACATTTTCCACCAATCACAATACTATAGAATACCACGTGTCTATATTCTAAAATTACTAAATAATTATCTGTTCCAAAAATCTTGAGTTAGGTGCGTAGCTATGATTTGGTGTATTCATTTTGATTTGGTAGTGTTTGTTTGGCTTGATTTGGGATACTCTATTGATTTGCTTAGGATTAATATAACTTTGTTAGATTGTGCTTTTTAAATAATTTTATTTTTCTCAAACATCTCGATATAATTTGTTGTACTGTTTATACTATTTATTTCATCAATATATTTTTATTTTGCCCAAAAAACAAGGGAATTTTTTTTAAGGTCCATAATATTAAGATTTTATAGCATAAAAGGCATCCAATATTTTAATAATATCTAAGGTTCCTCAAATTGATCTAGAGAAAATTTGATCAAGAGAATTTCTCTAGACTTCACAGAGAAATTCTCACAAGAAGAATTTCTCTAGACTTTCCAAAGAAATTCACTTTAACCCAGAGAAATTCTCTCAAAATCAAAAAAATTCCTAGAGAAACCATTCTCTCCAACCCAAAGAAATTCTATTTTCTGTGATTTCCAATGGCAGGTCTTTACTTATCTCTCAGACCCACTTCATCTTCTTCATCATCTTCATCACAGAGAACTAATTAAACAAAAACAGAGAACTAATTTTTCAAAAAAAAAAAAGCATAAAACACTTTCCAAAGAAATTCACTTCAACCCAGAGAAATTCTCCCATAATCAAGAAATTACCAAAGAAACCATTCTCTCCAACCTAGAGAAGTTCTCTAAAAATCAGAGAAATTCCCAGAGAAACCATTCTCTCCAACCTAAACAAATTCTATTTTCTATGATTTCCAATGACAGGTCTCTACTTATCTCTCAGACCCACTTTATCTTCTTCATTATCTTTATCACAGAGAACTAATTAAACAAATAGAGAACTAATTTTTCAAATGTGTATATATATATAACTATAGTACCGTTTCGCAATCCGATACTAGACTCTTCAGTGTTGATGTTGTACAAAATGCCCTCATATCTCAGAGAGAGAGAGAGAGAGAGAGAGAGAGAGAGAGAGAGAGCAAATCGGGGGATAAGATGAGAGCTTAGATCATTTTTTGAGAGGGCCATGTTTGTCCTCCAAAGGGTCCTCCACCTCAGCTTCATCGGCACCATTTTCATGCTTTGAGATTTCGATTCTGGCGGAGATCTCCTGAAATTCATCAACTGAACCATCAATCTCTCTCAATCAGCTGCGAATTTGACCCCAAAGACCTCCAAAAATAGAAATTCGAAGAAAAAGTGAGTCGATTAGGAGAATCTAAGAGAAAGAAACCCTAGAAAAAGATGAGTTTTGGATTTGTTGACCCATTTTCAAGATTGTGACAATGGCAGCAATGTAGCAGCAAGGCGAGACGAGATGCAGGTGGCAGCCGAGCAGTGACGGCGGTCGACAGAGAGTGGTCGGTGGGGACAGTGGGTGTGGCAGAGTGAGTGAGAATAAGAGTGGAGACAATATCACAGAAAGGTGATTTTTTTTTTTTTGATTTAGTGAGAGTCAAATTTGTCTATGATATATGAGTGTGGATTGAGGGACCTTAGATGTCACAAAATAATATTATGAATTTCTTCTATTACTAAAAATGGGAATGAGACCTTAGACTAATTTTCTAAGTAGTGGATTGAATTGAGATTGTGTGTAGTTGTTTCATGTAGTGGATTGAAATGACCTCGTTTTGGGGGTTTTTTTTTATTTTTTTTATTTTTTTTTCCAGTAAATTACATTTTATCTCTTAAATTATTATCTCATATTATTTTATATGATTGAACTAAAAATTATAAGGCGGTCCAATTTTGATTTTCTGACATCTTCCATGTGCTAAATTACTAAGTTCAAAAGGACACCCGTTACTCGATCACAAAAAAAAAAAAAGGGACACCCGTTAGACCAGAGGTCCACGCATTTATTATCTCCTTCGAGCAACCAAGTTGCTTTCCTATCTGTTGTTGGCCCATTTCTCTCGTCAAACCCTCTATCTTTCTCTCTCCTTCTAGTCCAATCGCAGCTCCTTCCAATTCGGCCGTCACCGCCCCTTCATCATCGCCGGAGTCGCCCTTGTCACCATCGCGGTCTTCTTCATTGGCTTTGCTACCGACCTCAGCCACCTTCCTGGCAATCCTATCGGTGGCTCCGCCGCCAAGCCCTGCGTAATCTCTGTCTTCGTCATCGATTTCTGGATCTGGAGATCTCTGAAAACACAAGTTGTAATTGAGGCAAATCTGGCCGGCTGGAGGTCGAGCTGGTTTCTGGGTTCCAGGCCCGGCCCTGGCCATAGGCCCACAAGGCCATGGCTTAGGGCCCCTCAAAATAGGCCCGAAATAGGGGCCCCCTCCTATTATAAGTTAGTATAATATGTTAGGTGTGTTTTAAGTCCAAAAAAAATTAAAAAAGGCCCAAACTAACTTAATTTTTTTGACCCATTAAAAGGCCAACAATTTAAGGCCCAACCCAACAGTCTGAAAGGCCCATTTTTCTAATTCCTAACCCTATCATCTCTTAATCCAACCTTCCCTACATTTGTTTGATAGCACACACCAGCAAGGACGAAGCACACACTAGCAGCCCAAAGGAAGTAGCAACAAGCACAGGTAAATTTTTTTTTTCCCATTCAATTAATTAAATATTTATCTTGTGTTTTGCACAATTAATTACTATTATAATATTGGTATTTACATCATCAAGAAAAATTTATTTAAGTTTAATAGTTCACATCACATAATTTAAAAGTTTTGTGTTTGTTAAGTGGTGGTGCTCTTGTTTTGAATTTGGATTTAAAAAAATATTTTGATCTCAGCACAGCATGCATAGGTAAATATTTTTTTTCTCCTATTCAATTTATTAAATATTTATCTTGTCTTTTGCACAATTAATTGTTATTATAATATTGGTATTTACATCATCAAGAAAAAATTTATTTAAGTTTAATAGTTCACATCACATAATTTAAAAGTTGTGTTTTGTTAAGTGGTGGTGCTTTTGTTTTGAATTTTGATTTAAAAAAATATTTTGTTCTCAGCACAGTAAGCACAGGTAAATATTTTTTTTTCTATTCAATTAATTAAATATTTGTCTTGTCTTTTGTCCAATTAATCGCTATTATAATATTGGTATTTACATCATCAAGAAGAATTCATTTAAGTTTAATAGTTCACATCACAGAATTTAAAAGTTTTTTGTTTTGTTAAGTGGTGGTGCTCTTGTTTTGAACTTTGATCTAAAAAAATATTTTGATCTCAGCTCATCATGACTCTTAAAAGAAATTATCCATCTGGATTCGCAAAATGGAAAAAGAAGCAAAGAGTCGAAAAATTAGTCGAGTGTCAAAGATGAGCTATTGATAAATTCTTTACGAGTGACAAACAAACAAAACAATCAGTTGAAGACTTGAACAGTGAAGAATTTGAAACTTTGGTGAATAATGAGAATGAAAATTTGGTGGATGAAGAAGGAAATGGGGAATTTGGGAGTGCAGAAGCCAATCAAGATGATGAGATGAATACGGAATGTGAGCATTCAAATATAGATGATCCAGGGACTTGGAAAATAATTGACCAGAATTTACGAGATTTTTTAGTCGAAAGAGGTCCTGTGAGAAGAAATTGTGAGTTCAACTCCCCTAAGGATGATTCTTCTAGGCATAGGCATTTCTCACTTGTTCATTACATTCGGCATTTACCAAATGGAGAAAAATTTGACAGGACATGGCTGATATACTCGGAACTTTTGGATAGAGTATTTTGCTTTTATCGTAAGTTGTTTAAGCAAGAGGGAAATAAGACTCAATTGGCTACCGAAGGATTTAAAGACTGGAGAAATATTGGTGAGAGACTTAAAGGCCATGAAAGTAGTAATGAGCACATTACTTGCATGAGCAAATGGATTGAGTTGGAGGAAAGATTGGGAAAGCATCTAACAATAGATAAAAGTATACAAGAACAAGTTAACAAAGAAAAAGAGCACTTGAGACGGGTTTTATTGATGATAATTGCAGTTGTGAAAACACTTGCCAAGAATAATTTGCCTTTTCGTGGAAGCCACGAGAAGATTTATAAAGAGAGCAATGGACTTTTTTTAAGCATAATTGAAATGATTGGCGAGTTTGATCCAACGATGGAACAACACTTGCGGCGAATAGAAAAGGGTGAGATTCATTACCATTATCTGAGTCACAAAATTCAAAATGAGGTGATACAAATGTTGGCCGGGGATGTCAAAAGTGCAATTTTGTCGATAATCAAACTAGCAAAATACTTTTCGGTCATACTTGATTGTACACCGGATATAAGCCATCAAGAACAAATGTCTCTTGTTGTACGATGCGTGGATGTTTCAACAAGTCCAATTAAAGTGAAAGATTTTTTTTTGGAATTCTTGAATGTGGATGATACATCGGGGATGGGACTTTTTGATAAACTTCAAGAAGCATTAGTTAACCTTCAACTTGATATTGGTGACTTAAGAGGGCAAGGATATGACAATGGCTGTAACATGAAAGGCAAAAACAAAGGTGTTCAAACAAGAGTACTTCAAGTAAATCCTAGTGCATTCTGTACGCCGTGTGGTTGTCATAGTCTTAACCTTGTGCTTTGTGATATGGCCAACTCTTGCTCTAAAGAAAAACTTTTTTTGGTGTGGTACAACGCATATATGTATTGTTTTCATCTTCCGTTCAACGTTGGGCGATTTTAAAAGATAATCTAAAGGAAGGCCTCATGGTTAAGTCGTTGTCGCAAACACGTTGGGAAAGTCGCATTGAAAGTGTTAAGCCACTAAGATACCATGCTTCAAAAATAAGAGATGCTTTAGTTGACTTGTACAACAATCCTACCACAGATTCGATTGCAAAAAGTGAAGCTAAATCCCTGGTAACTCATGAACTTGAGACTTTTGAGTTCTTGTTTAGTATTGTAATTTAGTACAATTTGTTGTTTCATGTGAACTCTACTAGCAAGCTTCTTCAAAGTGAAGATATGGATATAGCAGTTGCTGTAAAGCAGCTAGATAGGCTTGTTAAGTATGTTGCAATGTATAGAGAAGTTGGTTTCACGGAGGATATGGTTGAAGATAAAGAAATGGCAAGTGAATTGGGAATTGAACCTACATTTGTTGAAAAGCGCATCATTTCTAGAAAGAAACAATTTGATGAGAATGTTAGCAGAGAGGTGACCTAGTCGGCTGAAGAATCATTTAGAGTTGGTTACTTCCTTTGTGTCTAGAATTTTTTCCTTCCGCTCGAGCGGGGGAGTTGACGCTCGAGCGGACTTATGAGGCTCCCAGTATTTTTACAGTCTGTCTGAGATTTTGAGAGTTGTGAATTCCAGCTCGAGTGTAGGAGTGGTCGCTCGAGCGGACGGCTTTGTTGGTCTGCACGCTCGAGCACGTTGCCTGGTTGAGTTTGAATTTCTGAGACTAGTGGGTTTGCCCATGGCATTTTATTAGTGTATTTGGAACCTCCTTATTTTATTGGGGTATTGATTGAGGTGGTAACATGATGATAAAGTAAGATTGGACCAAAAACTTTAATTCGAATAATTTGCCTACGATCAGCCGTCACTCTTTTGCTTTTTTCTTTTTCCACTTTTTGAATTTGAGTGTGAGGCTAGAGCCATTGGAAAGCTTGTTTCTGGGGCTTCAATTTGGACTCAAGAACGACCTAAAACAGAGTCTGGATGAGAGAGTTACGCATGTTTGAAGTTTTGGAATCTGTGTTGGAAGCAGGTACGCTCGAGCGAGAAAAGCGACGCTCGAGCAGGCTGCATGAATTCAGCAACTTAAAAAGTGGGTTTCTAGATCATTCTTTACGTTTTTGTTTTCCCTCTTCATTCTTTTCACCCTAGGACAGAAAATACTTGATCTCTTGACCCAAATATCTTCAATTTCTCAAAGTTTTGGCCAAGATCCCTTGCAAAAACGTGAAGAAGGCTTGAAGATCTCACTTTTCAACCGATTGGAATTTGGATTGGTGAAGGATTCTTCTCAAAGCTTGCTTTTCTTGCTTGATTCTTGAGGTAGGGGTCCTAGTTCTTCTTCAATACTTGCAATAATGGATAGATTTGTGGTATTTTGATTACATAAATACAAAATCTATATTTTTGAGCATATAGTGTACATCTTGAGATTTGGGGGTTTAGGGTTTGAAGTGTTGGGGTTCAATTATTGGGTTAATATGGCGGATTATGAACCTCAGGTGTATAATCAAGGGGGAAATTGGAATTAAAAGTAGTGATGTGAGAAGTTTTAATTTTTCTTGAAAACCCTAGGTTGATTCATGATGATAATTAATGATTTTGCTCAAATTGAAAGTAGAATTATGAAATTGAGGTATTGAATTATATATATACAAATTTAATTGGAATTTGGAAGTGTTTGAAAATTATGTTAAAAATTAGCAAATGAACCTTGTTATGGGCATTGTAAATCATGCTATAATGTGAAAGGAAAATTGGGGAAATAATTTATTAATGGTATGGATGACATGGGCCTTGGGGTGAAATGATGAAATAAAGGTTTAAGAGTTCACCTTGATTATGTTGAATAGTGTTGATTATGTTGAATAGTGTTGATGATGTTGAATTGTGTTGAATGATGTTGAATCGAATTGTGTTGGACTATGATGAATTGTGTTTGAATCATGTTGAATTGTGTTGAATTGAGTTGTGTTGGGTCGTGTTGAGTTTGAATTGAGTTGTGTTGGGTCGTGTTGAGTTTGAGTTGAGTTGTGTTGGGTGTGTTGAGTTTGGGTTGAGTTGTGTTGTGTTGGGTGGTGTTGTGTTGGTACCAGTGCGGGGAGTTGAAAAAGGTTTTTGGGGGCCCACGTCCCGCCGTTTAGTAGCCGACAAATGTGGGGGTGGTTTGAATTAAAGGTGCCCAATTGCCCTGTCTAAGCTTATCGCTGGACGAATGTGGGAAAATGATTTTTGGGTGTCCACACAGTCCTGCCGTATAGTAGCCGACAAAAGTGGAAAAATGATTTTTGGGTGTCCACACAGTCCTGTCGTATTGTAGCCGACAAAAGTGGAAAAACAGATGGTTTTCGAAAATGTTTTGGGTGCCCACATCCCGCCGTATAGTAGCCGGCAAATGTGGGGGATGGTTTTAAAAAGTTGAAAAATGGTTTTCGAAAAAATATGGTTTTTGGAAGAAAATAGCTTTTGAGAAAAGGTTTTTGGGAGTTCACTTCCCACCGTATAGTAGCCGGCAAAAGGTGAAAAGTGTTATGGATTGGGTGCCCGCTATCCCGCTGTAGTAAGTCAGCAAAAGGTAGATTGTGTTGATATATGTGTTAAGTTGATGATGCTATTTGTGACTTGTGATGAATCTGAGAAATTGTAAATTGATGTGTATATTGATATAAAGAGGAAATGTATATAGACGTCATTTGGAATGTATGGAACTCAACAATGAGTAAGGGGATTATGGATTGGTGATGGTAAATATAATGAATTAGTTGTGATAATAAAGGCAAATTATGAGTGCTGTTTTGTCAATAAATGAGAGGTTGAATTAAAAAGAGGTTTATTAATCTTGTGTTATCTTGAAATGAAATTTGAGAGTGTAAATAATGAAGTGAATTGGGTATAGGAGAATTGTTAGTGAATTTAATAGGGAACTAGAACTTGAAGTTATGGGGTTCTAAATAAAAGTAACGAGTAGGAAAGGAGAACGAAAGAAAAAGAGGAACATTAAAAATGGAAATTAAATGATAAATGATTTGAGAATTGGTTAATAACTTTTAAATGATATTGTTTCTTAAATATGTTTGTTTCACAAGAATCTATGGTTTTCTAAAGTTTTGGGATGATTTTAATGGATGAAGGTTTTTCTTAAAAAGTGTTTAAATAGTTTTTGAGAAAAAGGCACTTATGATATTTTGAAATTATAAAAATGTCACCCTATTATATGATATCACCCAGCATGCATGATCATTTCTATCTGTGTTAATTATTGATTTGGAACTATGAGATTCCTACTGGGCATTTGTGGTCACCCCTGTTGTTTTATCTTTTTACAGGAAGAAAGTATGGATTCCGTGATTGAAGAATTAAGAAGTTCATGTGTCTTTTGTATGTAATTTCATTGTAGATATAATGGATCTTGTATTTGTATTTTTATTTATTTGCATCCTTTCAGTAAGAGATTGACATGTAATGTTATCATTGTAGTATTCATTGAGAGAGAGAGAAAACAAGTATTATTGTGTTTCTATTACTCAAGGGTAATGGATGTTTGTTAAAAAAAAAAATGGACCTAAATTAAAGGCTTTGGTAAAGATTTCGAGTAATTAAAATTTGGGGCGTGACATCCTTTATTTTGTTGATCAAGCCCTTTGTTCACTAAAAAATAGGTTCGAACAATTCAAAGTATATGAGGCAAACTTTGGCTTTTTGTTTGACTTGAAAAAGTGTAGCGATGAATCGTTGAAGGCAGGGTGTGTGAACCTTGAAGAATTTTTAAAACATGGTGAGATTTCTGATATTGATGGAAGAGATTTATTGATGGAGCTAAAAGTCTTGAAAGAGAGATTGCCAAAAGAAGTCAACAAACCAATTGAAGTGCTCAATCATCTGCAGTTGATGGCAAATTGTTTCCCAAATTCATGGGTTGCTTATAGGATACTTTTGACTATTCTGGTTACAGTTGCATCGGGGGAAAGAAGCTTTTCAAAGTTAAAAATCATCAAAAATTGCCTTTGATCAACCATGTCACAAGAAAGATTGAATGGATTAGCATTGTTATCAATTGAAAATGATTTTGCAAAAAAACTAGATTATGCAAGTATGATTGATTTATTTGCTTCTAAAAATGCAAGAAGAGCGAGAATCAAGTGATAGTTATTAGTTGTTATAATGTAATGCTAAGTATTTTTTGTGATTTTAATACAAATCTTTTGTCCTTTACCATAAGTTTTTTTTTCATTTAATAAAAAAAAGAATATGAAGAGCCCCAGAAATTTAGTAGTTGATTATCAGCTTTGGGCCCCGAAAATCTCAAGACCGGGCTTGCTGGGTTCACCACCACCACCACCACCACCACACCACCATCATCATCATCTTCATCACCATCACCATCATCATCATCGTCTTCTTCTCCTTCTTTGACCTCGTTACTACCACCTCTGTCGCCCCACAAAACTGGAGACAGCAAAGAACAATGATCTGAAATATTTTCTTCATCTTCTTCTCCTTCTTCCCCTCCGTCTCTGCTCAGGTTGCCACCTTCTCACCACCGCCAGCCCCAAACCATAGATCTAGGGCTTCTTTGGCTAGGTCCCTCGATCTTGATCACTGGAACTGGATAGGCCCCAGATTTCGAATACATACATATAGTGGGTTTGTGGAAACATCCTTTACAACAACAAAGATTAATTCATATATCTCCACATTTGTTCCTTTTTCTGTAGCATTGACCACTACTTGAAATCTCACACTGCTACAGAATTCTTCATCTCTGGGTTTTGAACAGCTAGTGGGTTTGTGGTTTTTGCTTTCTAATAGAGAGAGAGAGAAAGAGAGAGAGAGAGAGAGAGAGAGTTGGGTTTTGAATAGATAAAAGAATGATTTTGATAGATGTTTTGATGTTTTGGTGCACCAAAAAACCAAAAATTAAACATCAACAGCAACAAACAAAGCACATATGGATGGGAAAACAATGGGGGATTCAAGTTTAATAATTAATAATAAAAAAAAAAACAAACGCCCAAACACAAGAAGAAGCTAAGCCGGCCAACCACCATAGCCATTAGTAACGGCTGGCCGGCCAGAGGTTTTTAGAGAGAGAGAGGACCTCTTATGTATAATTTCACGATTGCCTTTAATGACTTATAAGGGTGAGAATATGGATTTATCACTAATTTTTTTAAAATTATAATACTAATTTTTTATTAGTAAAAAAAAAATTATTGATGAAATCAACATACAATATATATGAAATTACATCATGAAAAGAATAAGCAAGATTAAAGAATATCATAGTATAACTTCCTAATCCTAACTAGCTAAGTTGACACTAAGAAGAATACCCAATCATATGCTAGCGCAAGCCATTAAATTATCTTCTTTTTTTTTTTAATTTATTTATTTATTTTGGACCTTAATAACGATAATACCTTTTCAACTATAGGAGTAAATTACACTTCACCCTATTGAACTGTCATTCAACATCAATCTTCCCCCTTAACCAATTTTTATTTTTATTTTAAAGCTAAAATACAATTTTTGAGGGTTTTGTTATTTTATAATATTTTTGGGTATGTTTTTAAGCTAAATTACACTTCACCTGCAAAGATGAAAAATAAGAAACAAAAAAAAAAAAAAAACTAGTATATTTTTATATTTTTTGTTGTTAGTAATTTTTTTTTAAAATTTCTTCATAAATGTACTTTTTAGGTGGATTTAGATTAGATGCACCTAAAAGATAAAAATATGAAGAAAGAAAACACTAAAAAATTATTTTTAAAAACTAAACCAGATACATTGATAATGTCATTTTAGGCATTCCATTCAAGATGTCATGTATAAGTCAGATGTTGATTTTTCATCTCTTTAAGAGATAGATCCTTAACAAAATATTTACATTGATATAAATTTATAATTCAAAGTGGCAAAGAGTATCATGTTTTAGTTGAGGGGGCAAAGTGATATTAAACAAAATATATATACATTTTTTTCACCCATACATTCTATCTGAAAGGTCTTCAAGATCTACTGCCGAGAGTTGATCATAAAAATAGTCTCCATTAGCTGGCTCATTTTCCCATTGGTTATCTCCTTCTCCCATTAATGGTGAGTCATGAGAGACACTATGCCGATAGTCGGGGTACTGACTTTCATCTACAAATGTTTCTTTGCTGAAAGGAAAACCTGGAATGGCTAAATTGTAGTATATCTTCTGATTTCTATCTTCACAAATTAGATGACCATAATTTCCATTATACGCTAATAGAGGATTATTAGCAAATTTCCTCTATTTATTAAGCTGATCTCTGAGTGAAAACTTTCTGCATGGCCAGGGTTTTCAATTGAGAAGTCCTGGGTATCCTGAAAATGTTGAAGTTCCTCTAAGGTACATTTTATGCTTGGCGGGAATGCACCTTATTCCTTTCTATTCTGGTAGCTTGCCATCAATTAACGCTTCTACAAAAGGATGGTGCTCTTCCATTACACAAAGTACTGAATGAGCAAGTTTATTTCCAAAATTATCTGTCTGATTTGGATCTGAAAAAATTATTCTAGAGACAAAGCCATAATCTAACAATTGTGGTGCTGTTAGATAACGCGCTTTTGCCTTCAATTTCTATCTCCAATGGCTCGAACGTTGCTAGATTTATCTAGCAAAGGCAGATGTTGAAATCTAAATTACACTGACATCTATCAAAATACTCTGGCCTGTCTATACATCTTTCCTCTTGTAAACAAGGTTGTTCTTCATTCTCGTAGAGATAAGTCCACTGATACGCCATACTAGGGCATTGAACTCCTGATATGGAGAGGTCCTGAAGAAACTGTTGTATAGTGACTAATTCCCTATTTCTACTATCTTCGGTGTGGGAGCCGAATATTCCGGGGGAAGTAAGGCTGGATACAGGTATGAGATCAGTCAAAGATGGAATTTGTACTCGGCATTGATCCTAGTCGACATCAGAGTCGAATAGGATAATGAGCATTCCAACCAGCAAAACAAGAGCCAAATAAATAGACGTACAATGGATCAAGGGTGGGCCCGACCCTAAGGCCCAAGGAAAAGGATATAAATAGAGGAACATCAACCAGAGAAAGGTATGTGAGAACTAGTACGCTTAACTTAAGATAGAAGCAACCAAGAGAGTATACACTGACTTAGAGTGCTAATTCCGGCACCCCCGATCGGAGTGTTCATTCCTTTTCAGGTTACTAGCTGAGGATCTCAAGCGTCCCATTGGATCAAAAGAGTATTTCCAAACCACTTCTCCATAATTAGCGCCATCTATGGGAATACTCTAGCACATCCATGGCGGGCGTGACGGAAGATCCTCCGGCAGTCACTGACAACCTTACGCCACGAGTTAACACCACTACAAGCACCATGCTGGGACCAGAAAACATTACTGCACGAAGAGCCTTGAACTTCGACTCAGTTGATGAAACAATGCAAGCGATTATGGATCAGGCGAAAGAAAACAAACAGAGGTTGGAGAATATGATGGCTGAGAACGAGCGCCTTCGACAGGATTTAGCCTTGGAAGTGGCAAAATCCCAACAGGCCGCGCGCCAAGATCTGGTATAACCTCTGAGAAAGGATGGTCGACGACCTCGAGTTCAGAGACAAGATAGTGGCAGTGATTCTGACTCCTCATCCCCAAAACCCAAAAAGAAGGGGTGAGTTGAAGTTTCCAGTTCTTCTGAAGGAAGTCCGCATGCACGGAATAAGAGAAGAAGAATTGATTCAGACGATGAGGACCAACATGACCCCTTTGTGCGACGGATCGCAAGGGTAGTACTACCCAAAAAGTTCAAGGCTCCATCGTTCACCCTATACGATGGAAAATCGGATCCCACTGACCACATTTGTCATTATAAGCAGGCCATGACACTGCATGCAGACGACGAGGCTCTCATGTGCCAAATATTTCCGAGCAGTTTTTGACCATTGGCCGTTAGATGGTATTATAAGTTGGAACCGGCATCGTTTAAGAGCTTCCATCAATTACAGAAATCCTTCAGGGTAAGATTCATCACCAATGAGGTCCAGCCGAAGCAAGCCGACTCTCTCTAGGCAATGTAAATCCAGCTAGGGAAAACCTTACGGGCGTATTCGGCGCGCTATTGGGAATGCTTTAATCTTGTGGATGACGCCTGCAATGACTCCATGGCCATCACCGCCTTTAAAATGGGGTTACAACCTGATAGTGCTCTCCACAGTTCCTTGACCAGAAGGCCCTCCAAAACAGTCTAGTCGTTGATGAAGAAAGTCGAGGAATACTGCAAAGTGGAAGATGACGCCCTGTGGGTTAAAGTCGGGCACAAGGCCAACAAGACGGCCCCTTCTGAAATCGTCCAGCCAATAAATTCTATACCATCGCGGAGCCCTGAACCACGAAATCGGGCTAAACAAGACAAAAGACGGGATTCGCGCTGATCAAATGACCAATGTTCCCACCGAGATAGTGAACAACTTCAAGTGGATGGCAGGCGCACAAGGCGCGCGGACAAGAAATATACGGAGTTGTCAGAGCTGATCAGCACGGTTATGTCTAAAGTTCAACACCTTCCGTTCTCCAAATGGCCATCCAAAAAGGGTAGGACCTTCTAACACGAGGAGACGGGATAGGCGGTGCAAATATCACAAGGACCACAGCCATGATACCGAAAGTTGTTATGCGTTGAAGGATCACCTTGAGGAATTGGTACAAGATGGTCGGCTTAAGCAGTACGTCCGAAAAGACAACTCAACCAAAACAGTAGCTTTACGGCAGGATTCACCTCCACTCGGCGTGATCCATATGATATACAACCTATCGACGGCATTCGCGGTACATACAATTCAGTCGCATCCTGACCCTCAAAAGTAGATCACACCAGCAAAACGGCCCCATGAAGCTCCAAGTATTACATTCGACGATTCTAATTTGATCGGCGTAATGCTCCTCCACATCGATCCATTGGTCATTGAACTATGCGTAAACCGATTCACCGTTGAATGCGTTCTCATTGACCAGGGGAGTACTTCGGAAGTCATGTACTACAAGACCTTCATCAAACTCGGGTTCACCGAGTCGGACCTGTCTCCGGCTCCTTATCCGTTATTCGGCTTCAACGCTAATCCAGAATACCCATTGGGCAAAATCACACTACCAGTTCGAGTGGGCTCCCGAATAGTGGATGTGGAATTCTTGGTTGTCAAGCTGCTTTCCCTATATAATCTCATCATGGGACGAACTTGGCTACATACCATGCAGGCCATGCCAAGCACCTATCATCAATTGCTCCACTTCCTGACTGAACGTGGCATTGAACAAACCCGTGGTTCCCAGAAATTGACACAAGCATGTTATCTCCTTGCTGCAAAGACACCAAGAGAGCTGGAAGTGAATTCTATTGAGGTGCTGGATCGAGAGAGCCTCGACGATGTTGGACGACTCCCAAGTGAAAAGGCCATGGAAGCCCAGGATCGAGTTGAAATTGACGGGAATCCTGACAGGTTCTTCATGGTCGGCGCCTCCCTAAATGAAGTTGACATGCAGCAGCGAATTACCTTCTTACTCGGCAACCTTGATGTATTTGCATGGTCACCGTATGAGATGCCAGGGGTAGATCCATCTGTTTCTCAGCACCGTTTAAATGTTGACCCCAAATGTAAGCCGATTATTCAGAAAAGCTGGCGGTCAGCCGCAGAACACACTGTCGTCGTTGTTGAAGAAGTTGATCGGTTGCTTGATGCCGGAGCAATCCGGGAAGTGACCTATCCTACATGGCTGTCAAATGCTGTGGTTGTAAAGAAGAAAAATGGGACTTGGCGTGTCTACGTGGATTTCACGGACTTAAACAAAGCTTGCCCCAAGGATTGTTTTCCCTTTCCCAGAATAGACCAACTCGTAGACGCCATGACACGTCATCAACGTATGAGCTTCCTTGATGCCTACAGAGGCTACCATCAAATTGCCATGCATCCAAAAGACCAAGACAAAACTGCATTCCTCACCCCAAGAGGAACCTATTGCTATAAGGTTATGCCTTTTGGGCTGAAGAATGCAGGGGCAACCTACCAAAGACTAGTCACTGCTATGTTCAAGGAGCAACTCGGTCGTACTATGGAAGTATACATTGACGATATGGTGGTCAAGTCCAAAGAAGAGCAAACTCACCTAGCCGATTTGGAAGAGACATTCGGCATTTTACGTAAGTACAGAATGAAGTTGAACGCTTCCAAATGTGCATTTGGGATCGGATCCAGCAAATTCCTTGGTTACATTGTCAACCACTGAGGAATTGAATCCAACCCGAGGTAAATCATAGCAATCCTGGAACTCATCTCCCCCAATCGGTCAAGGAGGTTTAAAAGTTGATGGGGATGGCCGCCGCACTTAACAGGTTCATCAGTCGTTCCATAGATCGCTGCTGACAATTCTTTCATACCCTATGGCAGGGTGAAGCTTTTGAATGGGCCTCTGAGTGCGAAGCCACTTACAACGATCTGAAAACTTACCTCTGATCAGTTCCACTATTGACAACAGCATCGGCAGGTGACCTGCTCATTTTATATCTAGCCGTTTTTAACCGGGCCGTCAGCGCCGTACTATTAAAGAAAGAGCTTGGGGAGCAGCAACCAGTGTATTATGTGAGCAAGGCAATGGTTGATACCAAAACACGTTACCTTCTATTGGAAAAACCCATCCTAGCCCTCGTCATGGCAGCAAGAAAATTGATGCATTACTTTCAGGGGCATACCATCGGGGTACTAACGGACTACCCCTACGATCAGTACTCTGTAGTGCAGAAGCATCAGGGCGCATTTGAAAGTGGGCTCTTGAACTCGGCCAGTAAGATATTTAGTTTCTGCCTAGAACCTCAATCAAGGGGCAAGTGCTGCCGATTTTGCGGCCGAATTCACTGGGGGTCTTGCCGACTTCAAGTCTGATCAAATTCAACCTAAGCTGAACTGGGGAATTTATGTTGGGGACATTTGGCAGTTGAACTGTGATGGATCGTCCAATCAACGCGACAGTAGGGCGGGCGTTGTGATCATGGCTCCTGACGGGGCAATAATCGAGCAGGCTGTCAAACTGGGCTTCGATGCATCGAACAAAGAGGTCGAATACGAAGCATTGTTAACTGGCCTATGGAATACACATCTCCTTGGTGCTCAGTGTCTGCTTATCTTCTACGATTCAAAGCTAGTCATTAACCAATTGAAAGGGGAATACGCAGCCAAAAATGACCGAATGCAACTTACATGAAAACGGTGAACTTTTTGCTGGAAAAATTTTACCATCATGAACTAAATCAAATAACCCGAGATCAGAACACACATGCAGATGCCCTGGCCTGCCTAGCCTCCGCTATCAACTCAGAAATCAAACGGACAATTGAAATGGGATTCATCCCTGAGCCGAGCATTTTCCCCTCAGAGTCAATTTAAATTAATGTCATAGAATCAGGTCCAAGTTAGATGGACCCCATCACTGCATTCCTATCTTCTGAACAGCTCCCGACGAAAAAGAAAGAAGCTCACAAACTACGAAAGAAAGCCCTGCGATATTACTTGGATCTGCAAGGAAAACTCTACAAAAAATCCCTTTCTGGTCCATATCTAGAATGCGTTCATCCGGATAAAGTCAAAGAACTCCTAACTGAAATACATGAAGGTAGTTGTGGTGCCCATTCCGGCGGGCGCTCTTTGGCTCATCGAGCTGTGACACAAGGGTATTATTGGCCAACAATGAGAGCTGATGCAGAGAATTACATCAAGAAATGTGAACGGTGCCAGAATTTTTCCCCTTTAACCCATTTGCCTGTAGAAGAGTTGAGCTATATCACCAGTCCTTGGCCATTCGCCCAATGGGGACTTGACATCGTCAGACCATTACCTCGTGCCCCCCGCAACTGGGACGGCCCCTATCAGATCGATTCAAACGCGGGTACAGGGGCATATCGGCTCAAAGACATGTCTGGGAGGAGTCTGCCACGTCCTTGGAATTCTACGCATTTGCGTAAAGTTTATCATTAACCCAGCATGTGGGGCACGACTTGTTTTGTGTATTCACCGTGTATAACTTTCACTTTTATAATGCAAGACTTCTTATCTCATTGTATGGAATTGTAGTTCGAAGTTAAAAAGCCTTTGAATTCAGAGCCCCATCCGTAAATGACACGTTTGGGCCGAATAAGCCTTCGGATTCTTAGCGCCCTTCGTGGATTTCACAATTGGCCAAGATAAAAAGCCTCTGAATTCGGAGCCCCATCCGTGAATGACACGTTTGGGCCGAATAAGCCTCCGGATTCGGAGTGCCCTTCGTGGATGTCACGATTGGCCAAGTAAAAAGCCTTCGAATTCGGAGCCCCATCCGTGAATGACACGTTTGGGCCGAATAAGCCTCCGGATTCGGAGCGCCCTTCGTGGATGTCACGATTGGCCAAGTAAAAAGCCTTCGAATTCGGAGCCCCATCCGTGAATGACACGTTTGGGCCGAATAAGCCTCCGGATTCGGAGTGCCCTTCGTGGATTTCACGATTGGCCAAGTAAAAAGCCTTCGAATTCGGAGCCCCATCCATGAATGACACATTTGGGCCGAATAAGCCTCCGGATTCGGAGCGCCATCAGGGGCGAGGCAAAACGACTCCTGATTCTGCACGCTTTTTATAAATATTATGAATAACAAACATAAGCACAGTTGACAAAAAATGGAGGAAAATTGATCGTGTTTTATCTTTACCTTCGTTCGGCATTATTGCCCACATTATACTAGAAACTAAACAAGCATGCAAATTACGCAAAAGAGAAAGATCATTCTGATTGAATTTAACCACTCCAGTGCAATTATGAATTCAAACAACCCACCATCTAGTATATGAATTTGTTAAATTACACATGAGCTTAAAATCAGGGGATCGTATACGCAACAGTAACTATCAGCATGAAAATTCAAAGAATATGTTTGGTACACCAAATATATCGATTGAGAGAAATTAAAACAACATGACAACGTTTAAAATAATAAGTTTTATTGAATTAATCGATAGTACATAATTCGCTCCCAATCTACGTTAGAGTGGTACGATGTTTTGTCTTAAGTTTTATTCAGCAGCCCCCTCGTTGTCACTCTTCTTGACTTCAAAAGCCACGAAAGGAAAATGATGACAGGTATAATAGCGACACCGAATCAACACCTGTTACCCGGAGAGACTTTGCGGCCTGGACAGCCTTGATCCACCCGTGTTTAAATCCATGGTTCTCACATCGGCAAACCTCTTTGGTGAGCTTTTCCTTCGTCTTCTCTATCCCAACTTTTCAGCCCACATGGAAGCCTTGTTCATAAGCCCGGCCCTTTGCAGGTTTTATTGCAAACATGCTTGCCGTGTCTCGATCGGCAATCGCGTGACTTATAAGACGCTGGGTCACCCTTTCCTCCACAATCAGGTTAGCTTGTTCGGCCGATTGTGTCTCGGTGGTTTTGACCTTTCTCAGTTCGCGCTCGACCTTCTCTGCTCGACCTTCTAGGCTTCGAATGCGTTCATCCTTCTGCTCCATCTCCCGCTGTGTAGTGCGAAGATGCATGCTGACTTCATAGGTGGTATACAACCCTTTCACAACATGGATGCCCTCCCCAAAACACCTCAAAATCAGGTCGACCGACCACCGACTGGTGGACTTCTAGTCGAAAAATTTGTCGAGCAAACTCGACTGCCACATTTGGGTCGTGCACAATTGAATCCGCTTCCGTCATCGGTTTGTTCTCCATAAAAACCACAAAACTCAATGGGCGCGGAGTCGCATTGTTTTCTCCCCTCGAGCGTGGTTGAGGGGAGCTGCCCCGTTGTTGTTTTTCCCTTCTGGGTGACCTACTTCGACTGTGATAACCCTGTTCCATATTATGCTAATTGGTCCTTATTACAAATATGATTATGTGTTTGCTATGATTTTGTGTGCCATTTATGTGAAAATATGTGGTTTTCAATTTATATCTGCTTTGGAATTTAAATTGAAGGCCCTATTGGCCACAGGAACCAAAATTGGCTACGCCATGGTGATAGGCGTAATTTTTAGAGCCTACAGTGAAATTTAATTGAAAATTGATTCGGATCAAATTAAATAGATTAAATTATAAATTAGTGCCCAACCAATTAATATTAAAATAGTATGTGAGAGAGAGCTGGTATAAGGGCCCTATTACACTTTGATCACTTTGTTTTGAACTCAAATCTGAAGTACACATTTGTGAGAGTGAGGGGCCGGCTCTAGAGAGGGAGAAAGAAGGAGAATTGTGTGTTTGGCTCAAGTTTGAGAAATTGGAAGGTTGGACTCAAGATTCAACTAGAATTTCTAAAGATTAAAGCCTCTAGGTAAGTAATTCATGGACTTTAAATTGAAATTTTGTGAATTCAAGGTTGAATAATGATCAAGAACATGAATTAAATTGATTATGATGAAATTGAGTTGGTTTTGTTGAATTGGGAGTCAATATGCACATGCATGTGAGAAATTGCTTTGAATTTGCATGTTTGAGCACAAAATGTATAATCCATGTGAGATTTTAGTTGAAGCTCATATTTTTGACCATCTCTTCATCATCTAAATTGAGAATAGAAGTTGTGTTCCACATGCATGTACCATCCATAAGAAAATGGGTTTGAAATACATGGAATTGTTATGATGGAAACAAGTTTGGTGCTATTTGGAACATGCATGTAAGTAATTCATGGAATTGAGCTTCATGATGTTGTAATTTGGTGTTTGTACCATGTTAGTACATGTATATGTGAAGTTTGAGCCATAATATGCAAGATATGTTGATTTGAATGTTGAATTTGAGCTCAAGAACAGTTCTGGAAAATCCAGAAATTTTGATGTCCGCTTGAGCGGGGAAACCGCCGCTCGAGCATAAAATACGAGCTCCCAGCATATTTTGCAGACATGATGTCCGCTCGAGTGGGGAAGTTCATGCTTGAACGGGGAGCTATGTAGACTGAGCTTCAACTCGAGCGCCCGACTTCACGCTCAAGCGTAAATTTGATGTAACCAGTACTTTTGCAGACCTTATGCGTCTGCTCGAGCGGGGAAGTCTACGCTCGAGCGGGGGACCCCTGTTTCTGAAATTTTGTAAATGCGTTCTGTGTTTTATTTTCCGTTTTTTTTCACCTCTAAGCACTCTGAGGCATGCATTGGGCATTGTAAATGAGTTAAAATGGTAAGAAGGAAGCCTAAAGAGGAATATGTGAATTAAGAACAGATTAAACTGTTTGTGACCCATTGTGTTCATAGAATGTATAGGGTCGAGCTCCAGGGCAAATCATCCAGCCGATCACTGTGAGTAATATCTTAACAGAGATATGTGAAATATGCCATTTGTCCAATTTCACATCTTTTTATAAGTCTGTTGAATTGAATTGTGGACATTTGTTTGATACGAATGAATGAATGGGCCAAAGGCAAGTATGATACGAATGAATGAATGGGCCAAAGGCCAGTTTGATATGAATGAATGAATGGGCCAAAGGCCAGTTTGGTATGAATGAATGAATGGGCCAAATGCCAGTTTGACATGAATGAATGAATGGGCCAAAGACCAGTTTGACAGGAATGAATGAATGGGCCAAAGGCCAGTTTGACATGAAAGAATGAATGGGCCAAAGGCCAGTCTGATACGCATGAATGAATGGGCCAAAGGCCAGTCCAATACGAAAGTCTGAATGGGCCAAAGGCTAGTCCGATACAAAAGTCTGAATGGGCCAAAGGCCAGTTTGACATGATTGAAAGTATGAGTGGGCCAAAGGCCAGTTTGACCTGAATAGGTTGGGCCCGAGGCCGTCTGATGCACGTTGTTCCAATGTATCTACTTTATTTGATATTATTCACTGGGCTTTCGCTCACGCTCATTCATGTGTTTGTAGGTAAGCCAAGAGAGGTCCAAACCCAGCCTCAGTGAAGTTTGGGAGGAACAAACAAGTTTTGAAGAGCCAACCCTTACGTCTCACGCATGAGACTCGTCTTCGCCCTTTTGTTATCCTGTTTTATTTTGTCTTGTTGGCGAGGACTTTGGTTCATGTATGTATATAGTATGATTGGCTGACCTAGACTTGAATGATCCTGAATGTACAAAGCTTTGTGTTAGTACATATTTTTTATGTGAGTTATTAACATGTATATGTATGGATTGTTATGACGTGCCATGTAAGCACAGCTCTATGGACAAAGTTTGAAATATTGCTTCCGTTTGGCCCTTTACTCTGATGAGTTATGTCTAGTTTGGTCTGAGGTCGTAGGTAATCTCAGGATTACTGGCCGATTATGTCCTTAACCCATGGGGGCGGGTTCGGGTCACGACAGAGTGGTATCAGAACATGAGTTAATAACTCACACATTTGTCCAAAAGAGCAATAAGCGTCTAGAAAAGATCTAGGATGCATTCATGTTATAGGTATGAATTTGGAAGCATCGAGAATATGCTTAAATGTTATGATATGAAGAATTATGTGCTATAAGTTTGTGCTTTGCTTGCATTGTAAATTGTTTAAATATGTATGCTCTCTAGTGTACGCATACTTGTGAATCTTTTGTTTAAAGTATAATGCAAGTTTAATCAGATGATGAGAACAAGAGGTGATGAGATAGAGGAGTCCTCTACTGCCAGAATGGATAGAATGGAAAGATTGATTCAGGAAATGGCAGAAACATTAAGGCAACAACAAGAGTGGCAACAACAGTGGCAGCAACCACATCCTCCACCTCTATCTCCGGCACCACCTGTGCCAGATAATCAGAATGATGACCGAATAATAGCTCTCACCAAAGAGTTTAAGAAAATGAAACCACCACGGTTCCACGGGGGATTAAATCCGTTGAAAGCCGAAGCATGGGTCCTCGGCATCGAAAAGCTATTTGAGGTGTTCCCTTGTTCGGAGACACATAAGGTGCTTCTAGCTACTTTTATGCTAGAAGACGAAGCAAGAAGATGGTGGATGTTAATATGTGAAAATCATAAAGATGTTGACTGGGCAAAATTTTTGGAGATTTTCTACGATAAGTACTTCCCGCAATGTGTACGGACAGGAAAGTGTCAGAGTTCATGGAACTTAGGCAAGACAGTATGACTGTAGCGGAGTATGAAGCCAAATTCACTGAATTGGCCAGGTTTGCACCACATGTGATTAATATTGATTATAAAAAGGCGATGCATTTTGAAGGTGGGCTTCGAAGCGACATTTTAGAAAGGGTGAATGTCTTGAAGCTGGAAACCTACATTGGGGTGCTAGACAGAGCCATAATATCAGAAGCTAACATAGCTAGACAGACTAAGTCAACAACTGACTGGAAAGGTAACAAGAGGCAAGGCTTCTTTTCAAAGAAGAAATTTCTGAAAAAGCAAAACACGGGCTCCTCAAGTACTTCGAATTCTTCCCAAGATACATCCCCCATGTGCAACATTTGTAGTAAAAGGCACCGTGGGGTTTGTTACCGTGTGTCAAGAGCCTGTTTTAAATGTGGGAAACAAGGGCATATGGCCCGAGATTGTAATCAGAACAATGGGAAGATAGCTGCTAGTTCCACTGCATCGATCCCAAAGCCGGGGAATGCTATGAGATCTACTACCACCGGAGACACCGTGAGACAAGAGAGAGTTTTTGCGCTTGTTCCGGGTGATACACGGAATGCCAACGCAGTTGTCTCAGGTACTATTTCTATATGTTATCAGGATGCGTTTGTGTTAATTGACTCCGGATCGACACACTCTTTTGTGACATGTGCATTTGCATCTAGGTTGAGTAGACCTCTAGAATTAATGCCATACCTGCTATGTGTATTTGCTCCATCCGGGGAATCTATGTTATGTGAATCTGTATATCGTTTTTGTGACATGCGTGTTGGGAATGCCATTCTATATGTGGATTTGTTGCCCTTGAACTTTAGGCACTTTGATGTAATTTTGGGCATGGATTGGTTAACTAAATATTGTGCCACCATTGATTGTGTGATAAAACGAGTTGTCTTTAGACCACCAGAGCAGGAAGAAATTGTATTTGTGGGTAACGGGGTAGTACCTCCACCTTATTTAATATCTGCAGTGAAGGCATGTAAACTGATCAGGAAAGGGTGCCATGGTTATTTGTGTTATGTGTTGTCTGAACAATCTGTAAATGTTGAATTGAATGATATCCCTATTGTTAGAGAATTTCTGGATGTGTTTCCAAGTGAATTACCAGGGGAATTGGTAGACAGGGAGACAGAGTTTACAATTGAGATTATGCCAGACACCCAGCCTATTTCCAAAACTCCCTACATAATGGCTACTGCCGAAATGAAAGAACTGAAGGAACAATTGCAAGACCTTCTTGACAAAGGGTTTATCTGACCTAGTACTTCGCCATGGCGCGCACCAGTGTTGTTTGTGAAGAAGAAAGATGGAGCTTTGCATTTGTGCATCGACTATCGAGAACTGAACAAGGTAACAATAAAGAATAAATACCCCCTACCCCGTATTGATGACCTGTTTGACCAGTTGCAAGGATCACAAGTGTTTTCCAAGATTGATTTGAGATCTGGGTATCATCAGTTGAAAGTAAAGGCAGAAGATGTTGAGCAAACCGCATTCAGAATGAGGTATGGTCATTTTGAATTTCTTGTTATGCCATTTGGGGTAACTAATGCTCTGGCAGCGTTTATGGACTTAATGAACCAAATTTTTAAAACCTACCTTGATGAATTTGTTGTGGTTTTTATTGATGACATTTTGATACACTCGAAGAATAGACTTGAACACGAACATCATTTGAGAACTGTCCTACAAATACTTAAGGAAAGGAAATTATTTGCTAAACTAAAGAAATGTGAGTTTTGGTTGAATGAAGTTGTTTTCTTAGGGCATATTATCAACAAAAAGGGGATTTCAGTGGACCCACAGAAAATAGAGGCAATTGTGAATTGGCCTACACTGACTAATGTGACAGAAGTCCGCAGTTTCATGGGCTTAGCTGGGTACTATAGGAGATTTGTGAAGGATTTCTCAAAAATAGCTGTGCCTCTTACCCAGTTGACACGCAAGGGACAATCATTTGAATGGAATGACAAAAGAGAATCTGCCTTTCATGAACTGAAAATGAGACTGACCACTGCACCAGTATTGACATTGCCTATAGGTACGGAAAATTTTGTAATTTTCAGTGATGCGTCTTATAAGGGTTTGGGTTGTGTATTAATGAAGAATGGAAAGGTTATTGCTTATGCCTCCCGACAGTTGAGACCACACGAGAAGAACTACCCAACACATGATTTAGAATTGGCTGCAGTTGTTTTTGCTTTGAAAATCTGGCGGCATTATTTGTATGGGGCAAAGTGTGAAGTCTACATGGATCACAAAAGTCTGAAATACTTCTTTACGTAGAAAGAGTTGAACATGCGACAGAGAAGATGGCTCGAATTGATAAAAGACTATGATCTTGAGATTCAGTATCACCTCGGGAAAGCTAATACAGTTGCCGATGCCTGTAGACGTCCCCGAACGCCCTGGGAGGGTTAAGTCCCGTTCCGTTCATATAAGGTTCACTACAGTTTGGACTCAAATTCTCACGGTTCTTAATCTGAACCAAAGAGTCCAACTCTGGCAAATCGTTTTGAGAAAAACAGATTTTGAAAAGAAGTGCCAAACATGGACTGCTTTGCCAGATACAGAGTCGCCACCTAAATATTTTTTAAAATGGGAAATTTAGGAAACCCTGACTCGGTGCCAAAGGCCACGTGTCCGTCATCACCAAATGTCTTGGCTCGGGAGCTTGGGTACGATCGGGGAAGGTCAGCTATGAGCACCCCCTTTCGCCCGGTCCGAAGACCGGCCTCTACTAACCGTGATATCCGATTTTGAAAACGTTATGTGTTCTTATTCCGGTTATTAGCTTAGAATTACCATGTTATGCACACAGCAAACAAGTATAGACTAGATTGCCAAATTTGGAAATAAGCATTGCATATCCGTTCGTTTTGAAAAGGCTTTGGAATTTGCTACTCGCAAGTAGGCTAAAACACGGATTTCAACGAGTTTTTCCAACTCAAGCAATCCAACCTCCACCCACAGGCATTCAAACATTTTATCTCATATAAGCATTTAGCCACATGGTAAGCCTACTGTCAGGTTAACATTCACACGCATGCGAGATGCTAAAGCGTAAAAACTTACATCGTACTCCGTGCCAAAACAACAAACTAGTTAGCACACATGCATGCCCTAGTTCATGTTAAGTGGCTAATGCAACACATACAGAGATGCAGTTTAGAGCAGGCTCGGCTATCCTAAGCATGACATGTGAAATGCTACATGTAACAAGTATTCAATTTGGAAGTTGAAATACAATGCGGTTAGCGTGATGTACCGAGCCCGGTGCATGTCAACAAATGCATGGATGCACGCATGCATTGCATAAGGTATGCTAAAATAAACGTGCCCTAATCTATCATCGTAAGCAGGTAAATAAAAGGGAAGAAAGAAGTGGGGGTTGGAAGACATACACACCACTCACACACGCTTATTACAGGTTTGCCCTCGCTCGGAGGGACCAAATAATAATATAAATTAACTAACTACGCAAGCTAATTAAATATTACAAATTAATTAATCTAAGAAAAACAGTAAACTGCCTCGGGAAGCGGGCTCAATGCATGCGCGCTCGGATTCCGCTCGGAATTGCACTGCCATGCCTAGCCTGCCTCTGTTTTCCCTGCTTTGCCCTTCTGAAAATTGCCAAAGTCCCAAGGATGCCTCTCAGGATACTGGGAATCATCACCGGCCAAGTAGAATGATCACCGGCAGTGAATTTGTGGTCACTGGCACAAAATGAATTTATCGGCTGTCTATTGACTGCCGGTCGGAACTAAATACTGCCGGCCGGCAATAAGTTCCTGCAGAACCTGCAACTCATAGCAGCAGAGGGCAAAACTTGCATGGCAATACAATCCAAGCCATTTATGCACCAACCAAGCCCCTTATCACGTTTGAGACTCAAAGGGACATGGTCCTTGGTTCTCGGACCATCAATCGTGCATTTTCATGCATGATGGTCCAAAGAACCAATGTATGCACTTTCATGTCAAATGAAATGCAAGTCAAACAATCAAAGAGTCCAATCCCCATCACCAAATCAAGGGACAAGGCATGCATGCAAGATGCATTACAACATAATCATGTTAGCTAGGGATGCAACATGAGCATGTGAACAAACAATGCACACTAGGCATGCAACCTATGCAAGCAAACTTGTGAGTCATGAGGCAAGGCAAACCAATGAAAAGATGGACTCAAACATGATTTAGGCAACTCTAATTAGGCCTAAAATCAGTGGCCAAAGTGCCCAAAAATGAAGGCTAAGCACACACACATGCATGCACATGTTAAGGCACAAACCTAAGCATTAAGCAAGCAACTCTCACACACACTTGAAAGAGGATATCATGGACAATTAGCATGCAATGAAAAGCTTTAAAATCATGTCAAAATGTGGTGCCAAACCAACCCAAATGAGACAAGCATAAGCATGCAAGCATATCCCCGTACCAGAGGGGGGCACACTCATGTCGGGAGCAGCTCGCGGGCTCCGGTTCCGGATGATGAGTCTGAGGCAGAGACAGAGGTGGAGGAGACCGATGATGGCTCGGACTCGAGCTCAGACGGTGATGCCCCTAGTGGTGCCCCTGTTGATGACGCTCCTGGACCTTCGTCCAGGAAGAGGACTAGGACAGACTGACAGCCTCGGAGTCATTTTTGACATTTGATACAGATTTTTGCTATTTTTTTGTTTCTTTTTTGCACTTTCCCCTTTTGTTAGTAGTTAGGGTACTTTGTACTGCGGCAGGCAGATTTTTGTTCCCAAAACTTATGTACTTGAAAAGATGATATGAAATGAAACAAACTTTTTGTTTGAAAAAAGTGTTCACATTTGTGTATATTTCATACCTTGCACTGTATTGCATCATATTACACCTCAAATGTAAATGATATTGATCTGTTGTCTAAAAAATGAACACTTGTAAATTGAGCACTTGCACTATGATAATCGGATAACCAACCAACTAACAGCAAACAACTCATACAAAGCACTACTCAAACTGCATAATACAGCCCATACTCTACTTGGGATTGATCTGCATACAGCCCATAACACAGCACTTGGTTCATTCTGCACACAGCAAACCCTGAACAAATAACCCAATCTGACAAGACGAATCACAAAACTAACACGGTTGCAGTTGAAACACACTCGGATGTCCCAAATTTTCCCTTTCTTTCTCCTGCTTCGCACGAATGTAGAGAATGGCACAGCATGCAGAGCACAAACGATTTTTTGAAATAAAGAAGGGTTTTCAACCAGGGTATCGAGCCTACCACAGAACACAGCGAGACAGACTCAGACAAAGAAACAAAAGGTACACGACCTGAACACAATGAGACACACTCGGAAAAGATTCAAAGCCAAAATCGAGGCCGACAAATCAAAAGACACGACACACGGACATGTTTACACAAGGAAAGACCTCGAATTTCGAGGAGCCAATTCCTCCGGGTATTATTTCCCACCCTTTCTGATTTGTGATACTCACATCACTCGGCCCTCAGGCTCGGTTTTTCTCACAAAATCCTTTTCTTACTTTTCTCTCAACTTACTCCTCTTTATTCTTTATTCTCTTATTTTTCATCCCTCCCCAGGGTGATTGATGGATGAATAGAAAGTCACAGGTTCACGCCCAACACTGTTAGCTCACGGCTATTTCTTCTAACGAATGGAGCGCCTTTCCGGCGAGTATGTTGACGGGGGAAAGACAGAAGACCTGACTCAACTGTGCCCCTAGTTCGTCACTTTGACCATTTTTTGTTTTCTAAAACAGCTTTGATCAAGAATGAGAGTCGGATTAACACACTTATTCGATTTTTGATTTGAAAATCATGCAAATCAGGCTGTGAGCACTGAAAATTCTCGTTTTTGGGTCCAAACATGGTCCAATTTTGAAAAAAGAAATAGTTTTCTAGAGAAAATAAGTCAACCTCAGTGAAAATTTTCAAAAACTATTTTTGCAAACAGTCAACGCTCAACGAGCACGGAACTTACCCTTGAGATATGCAACCTCGGATCGGAGGCAATGGAGAATTGCCCCTGGCTTAAAGGGGGATAAGGCAATGGAAAGTTGCCCTTGGTTTGGACGGTAACTCAGGGCAACTTATGGCACTGTATGGCAACGGAAAGTTGCCCCTTGTTTGGATGATGCCGCGGCACATTGTAAGCCAGTCCTTGTTGATGACGATCGGACCCTCAGACGCGGAGGAGACGAAGACGGTTTGAATCAATATATGGACACAGTCACCTGGAAGGTGTTGGTGGTTTGGACTTCGAGAGGAAGTTAATCACGTAGTTTCCGGTTGCTGCGATCGAGACGTTGGATTCAGAGGAGGCAAAAGTGATCAAAACCATGACATGGACCGAGATGCTATGGAAGCGTTGGGGGCTGGACTTCAGGATGAAGTTGCCTACGTATCCAAACATGGGAATCAAGCCTTACGTAGTTCCGATTAAGGTACACTCGGGTATTTTAACCTTCATGTTTAGGCTCTAACTTTTGCCAAGGCGCCCAATGCGGGTTTCGACCTTGCGAGCTATGTTTTTCCTTTTCTTTTTCTCTTTTTTTTTTCTTTTCTTTTTTTCTTTGCATTTCATTTCTTTCTTTTTTTAATATTTTTTTGTTCTTTTCTTTTTCTTTTGCTTTTTTTTTATTTCTTTTTTTCTTTGCCTAACTTTTGCCTGGGCCGCCCTTCCAGGTTTTCGGTCCAGCGAGCCTCTCAAAGGATAAAAGTGTAGCAAGCCCATGCCAAATGGTTTTGAGATTGAAGCCTTTCTGCGTCCAGGAGAATGACTGCCGTGTTGATTTGCAGAACGTCCATCACGGTTGCTTTACGAGCCTTGCCGGGTGGGAGCTGATCTCCTTGATCTGACTTTGATGCCTCTTGCTCGAGGGCTGCCTCAAAATGGGCCACACAGGCGTTTCATGGCACTGTTGAATGTTTTGAACGGATTCCAGTTTGCAACAGATAAATTGAATCTCGAGGCCGAGAGCGATCCTGGGCTGCACAATCTCAAGAGCGATTCCACACAGGTCTTTGCAAGGCTGCGCAAAACATTTCGTTTTTGAAAGTTTTTAAGAAAGCGACAAATCATTCGCGCTGAAGATAGTGTGGAACCAGTCTGGATCAAACCAGGATCCTTCTCAGTACTCACGCCGATAAGCATAAATTCATTCATTAAAAGCTTAACATGCCTCTCTCTCCCTCAAAATGATCAAAAGTTTACAAAACCCGAGGAATTCCTTCCTCTTCGTTTTCATCACCGCAGTGTTCGAAAAGGGTTTTACGAAAAGCTTAGGTCATTACAACGATGTTTAAGGCACAAGAGAGTAGGTGGTATGTACTGTCGTTCCATTCACATCCTCTGGCACGGCTGACTCAAATAGCAACAAGTACGGAATGTGATAGCCACAGCTGTTTCATTCAAGTTTGTTGGTATAGCTGGGTCCTTGGCAGCAACAGACTCAAAAGCGAAAAAAAGGATAATTACAAAACAGCGTTCGAGGCAACAACCCCGGAATCACCTGGTATACTATACAAGAGGGACTGACTCATTACAACAAGACAGATCCTGTAAGCAAAAAAGACTGACTCAATACAGAGAGACAGACTCAAAACAAAACAAAAGACTGACTCAACACCCAAGTCAGAATTTACAAAATTAGTGACCGTAGATGCTCAAAAATGCGTGCCAGACGCCACATCAAAATATGCCAATTGTCGCCCGCAGGTGGTTCACTTCCTGATTACATGCTTGCACTATCGGTATCCTCAAAATCCAAGAACTCTGTAGTGACTGACTTGGCCAAGGTAGGCGGGAGGATAACCTCGTTGTCAATCAAATCCTGCACCTCATGACGGAGGCGGAAGCAATTGTCGGTAGGGTGGCCTGTTTGCTGGTGGCACGCACAGTACTGAGCAGGGTCATGAGTAGCAGGGAGATTCTTCGGAAGGGGTCGGGGCTCAAGAGGTGTAAGATGCCCCTTTTTGGCCAAAATCAAAAGTGCCCTAGACAAAGGCATGTAGAGGATGGAAAACCCTGCGCCCTCGAGGCAGGTACTTTGGAGCCTGAGCACTCTTGCTAGATGCACTAGCGAACGGATCGGCGGGGGCGTCCTTGAATTTTCGATCCTTTCCGGATGCAAGGTTAGGAGGGGGAAGAACTGTTTTGGCATGATGGGGCCTGTCCCGGTTTTCTGATTGACTGGAACTGCCCTCAGGCGGAGTGGGGAAAGCGTCCTCTACAGCTTTTGTCATGACTGCAGATATCTGTTGCTTGTTCATCCCCCCGGCTTTCATAGCCTCGACTGCCCACAGCAGCTGTTCGATAGGGTCGGCATCTGTCTTCATCTTGCCTTTGTCTCCGGCCTCAGCCTGGTCTAGAGTTTGGTTTGATGCGTCGTTGCCATAGCTGGAGGTCATCTCCGGTTGGCTGAGTTCAATTACTATCCGTCCCAATAGCGGGGGCTCCTGGGGTACAAAGCCTCCGGCATATGGTGCGGCTGGTGGCGAAACAGACATTCCATAGGCGAGATCCGCCACGGATCTTTGAAGATCACCTATCATCCCCATTAGTTCAAATGTAGTAGGCTCGCGAGCCTGATATAGCTGAGGGCCCAAACTGGGTGCGCGGCGTGATCTGGGTGGATGCGGCATGTCAACAGTAGTCTCACTGTGTAGGGTGATTCCTTGATCCAACGCGGCCGTCATGACCACGATCTCTTCTGAATTCTGCGTCATGCTAAGTCCTGCCTTAGCAAGGAGAAGACATTAACTGTTTTGGATCAATTCTCTGAATCTCTGAACTGAAACGGAAAAACAAGCAGCATTTCAGCCCCAAACAGATCAAACACAGGTGTAGCCGAACAACTACACTCTACTACTGATCACTGTTCCCCAGAATCACTGTTCAGAACTGAACTGATACCCACGGATATAACTGATTCTCAACAACACTGATACTAGCGCCTCGGGCCTGATGTTCAAACTTGCAAACTGATATATGCGTTCCCTGCAGAGATATACTCTAAAAGCACATAGCAGGTAAAAGAGAGCCAAAACACCCCTACGTTGGGGTAGGGTTTCCCTGTCCTATTTCGTCAGGAGCTAGGGTTTCACTACGCACACAGCGGTTTCAAACAACCTATATCGGGTAAGCAACCTGTCCTAGTTTGGAATGGTCACTATGGATCCGAATATGCACTAGGTCGAATGGTCAAAAAGGGTTCCCCGGTAAAATCGGGGTTTGTGTTCCCATACTGGCAGAGCCCGCAACCGGTCAGCCTTATGGTCATGCCTTGACAAGACAAGCCTCCAGCAAACCGCTCAGGAATAGCAGATGGCAAACGGTGTCTTAGGCGCACTAATGCACATGCAATGCAAAGAGACACATAAATGAAATCAAAACAGGATATCACGAGTTCGAGTCAAGCTCTCTAAACTCCCCAGCAGAGTCGCCAGAAACTATAGACGTCCCGAACGCCCCGGGAGGGTTAAGTCCCGTTCCGTTCATATAGGGTTCACTACAGTTCGGACTCAAATTCTCACGGTTCTTAATCTGAACCAAAGAGTCCAACTCTGGCAAATCGTTTTGAGAAAAACAGATTTTGAAAAGAAGTGCCAAACATGGACTGCTTTGCCAGATACAGAGTCGCCACCTAATATTTTTTAAAATGGGAAATTTAGGAAACCCTGACTCGGTGCCAAAGGCTACGTGTCCGTCATCACCAAATGTCTTGGCTCGAGAGCTTGGGTACGATCGGGGAAGGTCAGCTATGAGCACCCCCTTTCGCCCGGTCCGAAGACCGGCCTCTACTAACCGTGATATCCGATTTTGAAAACGTTATGTGTTCTTATTCCGGTTATTAGCTAGAATTACTATGTTATGCGCACAACAAACAAGTATAGACTAGATTGCCAATTTGGAAATAAGCATTGCATATCCGTTCGTTTTGAAAAGGCTTTGGAATTTGCTACTCGCAAGTAGGCTAAAACACGGATTTCAACGAGTTTTTCCAACTCAAGCAATCCAACCTCCACCCACAGGCATTCAAACAGTTTATCTCATATAAGCATTTAGCCACATGGTAAGCCTACTGTCAGGTTAACATTCACACGCATGCGAGATGCTAAAGCGTAAAAACTTACATCGTACTCCGTGCCAAAACAACAAACTAGTTAGCACACATGCATGCCCTAGTTCATGTTAAGTGGCTAATGCAACACATACAGAGATGCAGTTTAGAGCAGGCTCGGCTATCCTAAGCATGACATGTGAAATGCTACATGTAACAAGTATTCAATTTGGAAGTTGAAATACAATGCGGTTAGCGTGATGTACCGAGCCGGTGCATGTCAACAAATGCATGGATGCACGCATGCATTGCATAAGGTATGCTAAAATAAACTGCCCTAAATCGTAGCATCGTAAGTCATAGTCAAGGTAAATAAAAGGGAAGAAAGAAGTGGGGGTTGGAAGACATACACACCACTCACACACGCTTATTACAGGTTTGCCCTCGCTCGGAGGGACCAAATAATAATATAAATTAACTAACTACGCAAGCTAATTAAATATTACAAATTAATTAATCTAAGAAAAACAGTAAACTGCCTCGGGAAGCGGGCTCAATGCATGCGCGCTCGGATTCCGCTCGGAATTGCACTGCCATGCCTAGCCTGCCTCTGTTTTCCCTGCTTTGCCCTTCTGAAAATTGCCAAAGT
Organism: Camellia japonica; assembly: GCA_030407325.1. NCBI lineage: Eukaryota > Viridiplantae > Streptophyta > Magnoliopsida > Ericales > Theaceae > Camellia > Camellia japonica. The sequence continues at coordinate 115,621,107 of JAPPVO010000017.1, read as the reverse complement.
CCCAAGGATGCCTCTCAGGATACTGGGAATCATCACCGGCCAAGTAGAATGATCACCGGCAGTGAATTTGTGGTCACTGGCACAAAATGAATTTATCGGCTGTCTATTGACTGCCGGTCGGAACTAAATACTGCGGCCGGCAATAAGTTCCTGCAGAACCTGCAACTCATAGCAGCAGAGGGCAAAACTTGCATGGCAATACAATCCAAGCCATTTATGCACCAACCAAGCCCCTTATCACGTTTGAGACTCAAAGGGACATGGTCCTTGGTTCTCGGACCATCAATCGTGCATTTTCATGCATGATGGTCCAAAGAACCAATGTATGCACTTTCATGTCAAATGAAATGCAAGTCAAACAATCAAAGAGTCCAATCCCCATCACCAAATCAAGGGACAAGGCATGCATGCAAGATGCATTACAACATAATCATGTTAGCTAGGGATGCAACATGAGCATGTGAACAAACAATGCACACTAGGCATGCAACCTATGCAAGCAAACTTGTGAGTCATGAGGCAAGGCAAACCAATGAAAAGATGGACTCAAACATGATTTAGGCAACTCTAATTAGGCCTAAAATCAGTGGCCAAAGTGCCCAAAAATGAAGGCTAAGCACACACACATGCATGCACATGTTAAGGCACAAACCTAAGCATTAAGCAAGCAACTCTCACACACACTTGAAAGAGGATATCATGGACAATTAGCATGCAATGAAAAGCTTTAAAATCATGTCAAAATGTGGTGCCAAACCAACCCAAATGAGACAAGCATAAGCATGCAAGCATATCCCCGTACCAGAGGGGGGCACACTCATGTCGGGAGCAGCTCGCGGGCTCCGGTTCCGGATGATGAGTCTGAGGCAGAGACAGAGGTGAGGAGACCGATGATGGCTCGGACTCGAGCTCAGACGGTGATGCCCCTAGTGGTGCCCCTGTTGATGACGCTCCTGGACCTTCGTCCAGGAAGAGGACTAGGACAGACTGACAGCCTCGGAGTCATTTTTGACATTTGATACAGATTTTTGCTGTTTTTTTGTTTCTTTTTTGCACTTTCCCCTTTTGTTAGTAGTTAGGGTACTTTGTACTGCGGCAGGCAGATTTTTGTTCCCAAAACTTATGTACTTGAAAAGATGATATGAAATGAAACAAACTTTTTGTTTGAAAAAAGTGTTCACATTTGTGTATATTTCATACCTTGCACTGTATTGCATCATATTACACCTCAAATGTAAATGATATTGATCTGTTGTCTAAAAAATGAACACTTGTAAATTGAGCACTTGCACTATGATAATCGGATAACCAACCAACTAACAGCAAACAATCATACAAAGCACTACTCATGCATAATACAGCCCATACTCTACTTGGGATTGATCTGCATACAGCCCATAACACAGCACTTGGTTCATTCTGCACACACAGCAACCCTGAACAAATAACCCAATCTGACAAGACGAATCACAAACTACACGGTTGCAGTTGAAACACACTCGGATGTCCCAAATTTTCCTTTCTTTCTCCTGCTTCGCACGAATGTAGAGAATGGCACAGCATGCAGAGCACAAACGATTTTTTGAAATAAAGAAGGTTTTCAACCAGGGTATCGAGCCTACCACAGAACACAGCGAGACAGACTCAGACAAAGAAACAAAAGGTACACGACTGAACACAATGAGACACACTCGGAAAAGATTCAAAGCCAAAATCGAGGCCGACAAATCAAAAGACACGACACACGGACATGTTTACACAAGGAAAGACCTCGAATTTCGAGGAGCCAATTCCTCCGGGTATTATTTCCCACCCTTTCTGATTTGTGATACTCACATCACTCGGCCCTCAGGCTCGGTTTTTCTCACAAAATCCTTTTCTTACTTTTCTCAACTTACTCCTCTTTATTCTTTATTCTCTTATTTTTCATCTCCCCCAGGGTGATTGATGGATGAATAGAAAGTCACAGGTTCACGCCCAACACTGTTAGCTCACGGCTATTTCTTCTAACGAATGGAGCGCCTTTCCGGCGAGTATGTTGACGGGGGAAGACAGAAGACCTGACTCAACTGTGCCCCTAGTTCGTCACTTTGACCATTTTTTTGTTTTCTAAAACAGCTTTGATCAAGAATGAGAGTCGGATTAACACACTTATTCGATTTTTGATTTGAAAATCATGCAAATCAGGCTGTGAGCACTGAAAATTCTCGTTTTTGGGTCCAAACATGGTCCAATTTTGAAAAAAGAAATAGTTTTCTAGAGAAAATAAGTCAACCTCAGTGAAAATTTTCAAAAACTATTTTTGCAAACAGTCAACGCTCAACGAGCACGGAACTTACCCTTGAGATATGCAACCTCGGATCGGAGGCAATGGAGAATTGCCCCTGGCTTAAAGGGGGATAAGGCAATGGAAAGTTGCCGGTTTTGGACGGTAACTCAGGGCAACTTATGGCACTGTATGGCAACGGAAAGTTGCCCCTTGTTTGGATGATGCCGCGGCACATTGTAAGCCAGTCCTTGTTGATGACGATCGGACCCTCAGACGCGGAGGAGACGAAGACGGTTTGAATCAATATATGGACACAGTCACCTGGAAGGTGTTGGTGGTTTGGACTTCGAGAGGAAGTTAATCACGTAGTTTCCGGTTGCTGCGATCGAGACGTTGGATTCAGAGGAGGCAAAAGTGATCAAAACCATGACATGGACCGAGATGCTATGGAAGCGTTGGGGGCTGGACTTCAGGATGAAGTTGCCTACGTATCCCAAACATGGGAATCAAGCCTTACGTAGTTCCGATTAAGGTACACTCGGGTATTTTAACCTTCATTGTTTAGGCTCTAACTTTTGCCAAGGCGCCCAATGCGGGTTTTCGACCTTGCGAGCTATGTTTTTCCTTTTCTTTTTCTCTTTTTTTTTTCTTTTCTTTTCTTTTGCATTTTCATTTCTTTTCTTTCTTTTAATATTTTTTTGTTCTTTTCTTTTTCTTTTGCTTCTTTTTTATTTCTTTTTTTCTTTGCCCTAACTTTTGCCTGGGCCGCCCTTCCAGGTTTTCGGTCCAGCGAGCCTCTCAAAGGATAAAAGTGTAGCAAGCCCATGCCAAATGGTTTTGAGATTGAAGCCTTTCTGCGTCCAGGAGAATGACTGCCGTGTTGATTTGCAGAAACGTCCATCACGGTTGCTTTACGAGCCTTGCCGGGTGGGAGCTGATCTCCTTGATCTGACTTTGATGCCTCTTGCTCGAGGGCTGCCTCAAAATGGGCCACACAGGCGTTTCATGGCACTGTTGAATGTTTTGAACGGATTCCAGTTTGCAACAGATAAATTGAATCTCGAGGCCGAGAGCGATCCTGGGCTGCACAATCTCAAGAGCGATTCCACACAGGTCTTTGCAAGGCTGCGCAAAACATTTCGTTTTTGAAAGTTTTTAAGAAAGCGACAAATCATTCGCGCTGAGATAGTGTGGAACCAGTCTGGATCAAACCAGGATCCTTCTCAGTACTCACGCCGATAAGCATAAATTCATTCATTAAAAGCTTAACATGCCTCTCTCTCCCTCAAAATGATCAAAAGTTTACAAAACCCGAGGAATTCCTTCCTCTTCGTTTTCATCACCGCAGTGTTCGAAAAGGGTTTTACGAAAAGCTTAGGTCATTACAACGATGTTTAAGGCACAAGAGAGTAGGTGGTATGTACTGTCGTTCCATTCACATCCTCTGGCACGGCTGACTCAAATAGCAACAAGTACGGAATGTGATAGCCACAGCTGTTTCATTCAAGTTTGTTGGTATAGCTGGGTCCTTGGCAGCAACAGACTCAAAAGCGAAAACAAAAGGATAATTACAAAACGGCGTTCGAGGCAACAACCCCGGAATCACCTGGTATACTATACAAGAGGGACTGACTCATTACAACAAGACAGATCCTGTAAGCAAAAAGACTGACTCAATACAGAGAGACAGACTCAAAACAAAAAAAGACTGACTCAACACCCAAGTCAGAATTTACAAAATTAGTGACCGTAGATGCTCAAAAATGCGTGCCAGACGCCACATCAAAAATATGCCAATTGTCGCCCGCAGGTGGTTCACTTCCTGATTACATGCTTGCACTATCGGTATCCTCAAAATCCAAGAACTCTGTAGTGACTGACTTGGCCAAGGTAGGCGGGAGGATAACCTCGTTGTCAATCAAATCCTGCACCTCATGACGGAGGCGGAAGCAATTGTCGGTAGGGTGGCCTGTTTGCTGGTGGCACGCACAGTACTGAGCAGGGTCATGAGTAGCAGGGAGATTCTTCGGAAGGGTCGGGGCTCAAGAGGTGTAAGATGCCCCTTTTTGGCCAAATAAAAGTGCCCTAGACAAAGGCATGTAAGAGGATGGAAACCCTGCGCCCTCGAGGCAGGTACTTTGGAGCCTGAGCACTCTTGCTAGATGCACTAGCGAACGGATCGGCGGGGGCGTCCTTGAATTTTCGATCCTTTCCGGATGCAAGGTTAGGAGGGGGAAGAACTGTTTTGGCATGATGGGGCCTGTCCCGGTTTTCTGATTGACTGGAACTGCCCTCAGGCGGAGTGGGGAAAGCGTCCTCTACAGCTTTTGTCATGACTGCAGATATCTGTTGCTTGTTCATCCCCGGCTTTCATAGCCTCGACTGCCCACAGCAGCTGTTCGATAGGGGGTCGGCATCTGTCTTCATCTTGCCTTTGTCTCCGGCCTCAGCCTGGTCTAGAGTTTGGTTTGATGCGTCGTTGCCATAGCTGGAGGTCATCTCCGGTTGGCTGAGTTCAATTACTATCCGTCCCAATAGCGGGGGTCCTGGGGTACAAAGCCTCCGGCATATGGTGCGGCTGGTGGCGAAACAGACATTCCATAGGCGAGATCCGCCACGGATCTTTGAAGATCACCTATCATCCCCATTAGTTCAAATGTAGTAGGCTCGCGAGCCTGATATAGCTGAGGGGCCCAAACTGGGTGCGCGGCCGGTGATCTGGGTGGATGCGGCATGTCAACAGTAGTCTCACTGTGTAGGGTGATTCCTTGATCCAACGCGGCCGTCATGACCACGATCTCTTCTGAATTCTGCGTCATGCTAAGTCCTGCCTTAGCAAGGAGAAGACATTAACTGTTTTGGATCAATTCTCTGAATCTCTGAACTGAAACGGAAAAACAAGCAGCATTTCAGCCCCAAACAGATCAAACACAGGTGTAGCCGAACAACTACACTCTACTACTGATCACTGTTCCCCAGAATCACTGTTCAGAACTGAACTGATACCCACGGATATAACTGATTCTCAACAACACTGATACTAGCGCCCTCGGGCCTGATGTTCAAACTTGCAAACTGATATATGCGTTCCCTGCAGAGATATACTCTAAAAGCACATAGCAGGTAAAAGAGAGCCAAAACACCCCTACGTTGGGGTAGGGTTTCCCTGTCCTATTTCGTCAGGAGCTAGGGTTTCACTACGCACACAGCGGTTTCAAACAACCTATATCGGGTAAGCAACCTGTCCTAGTTGGAATGGTCACTATGGATCCGAATATGCACTAGGTCGAATGGTCAAAAAGGGTGCCCCGGTAAAATCGGGGTTTGTGTTCCCATACTGGCAGAGCCCGCAACCGGTCAGCCTTATGGTCATGCCTTGACAAGACAAGCCTCCAGCAAACCGCTCAGGAATAGCAGATGGCCAACATGGTGTCTTAGGCGCACTAATGCACATGCAATGCAAAGAGACACATAAATGAAATCAAAACAGGATATCACGAGTTCGAGTCAAGCTCTCTAAACTCCCCAGCAGAGTCGCCAGAAACTATAGACGTCCCCGACGCCCGGGAGGGTTAAGTCCCGTTCCGTTCATATAGGGTTCACTACAGTTCGGACTCAAATTCTCACGGTTCTTAATCTGAACCAAAGAGTCCAACTCTGGCAAATCGTTTTGAGAAAAACAGATTTTGAAAAGAAGTGCCAAACATGGACTGCTTTGCCAGATACAGAGTCGCCACCTAAATATTTTTAAAATGGGAAATTTAGGAAACCCTGACTCGGTGCCAAAGGCTACGTGTCCGTCATCACCAAATGTCTTGGCTCGAGAGCTTGGGTACGATCGGGGAAGGTCAGCTATGAGCACCCCCTTTCGCCCGGTCCGAAGACCGGCCTCTACTAACCGTGATATCCGATTTTGAAAACGTTATGTGTTCTTATTCCGGTTATTAGCTTAGAATTACTATGTTATGCGCACAACAAACAAGTATAGACTAGATTGCCAAATTTGGAAATAAGCATTGCATATCCGTTCGTTTTGAAAAGGCTTTGGAATTTGCTACTCGCAAGTAGGCTAAAACACGGATTTCAACGAGTTTTTCCAACTCAAGCAATCCAACCTCCACCCACAGGCATTCAAACAGTTTATCTCATATAAGCATTTAGCCACATGGTAAGCCTACTGTCAGGTTAACATTCACACGCATGCGAGATGCTAAAGCGTAAAAACTTACATCGTACTCCGTGCCAAAACAACAAACTAGTTAGCACACATGCATGCCCTAGTTCATGTTAAGTGGCTAATGCAACACATACAGAGATGCAGTTAGAGCAGGCTCGGCTATCCTAAGCATGACATGTGAAATGCTACATGTAACAAGTATTCAATTTGGAAGTTGAAATACAATGCGGTTAGCGTGATGTACCGAGCCGGTGCATGTCAACAAATGCATGGATGCACGCATGCATTGCATAAGGTATGCTAAAATAAACGTGCCCTAATCTATCATCGTAAGCAGGTAAATAAAAGGGAAGAAAGAAGTGGGGGTTGGAAGACATACACACCACTCACACACACTTATTACAGGTTTGCCCTCACTCGGAGGGACCAAATAATAATACAAATTAACTAACTACGCAAGCTAATTAAACATTACAAATTAATTAAATTAACAAATTAATTAATCTAAGAAAAATAGTAAACTGCCTCGGGAAGAGGGCTCAATGCATGCGCGCTCGGATTCCGTTCGGAATTGCACTGCCATGCCTAGCCTGCCTCTGTTTTCCCTGCTTTGCCCTTCTGAAAATTGCCAAAGTCCCATGGATGCCTCTCAGGATACTGGGAATCATCACTGGCCAAGTAGAATGATCACCGGCAGTGAATTTGTGGTCACCGGCACAAAATGAATTCATCGGCTGTCTATTGACTGCCGGTCGGCACTAAATACTGCCGGCCGGCAATAAGTTCCTGCAGAACCTGCAACTCATAGCAGCAGAGGGCAAAACTTGCATGGCAATACAATCCAAGCCATTTATGCACCAACCAAGCCCCTTATCACGTTTGGGACTCAAAGGGACATGGTCCTTGGTTCTCGGACCATCAATCGTGCATTTCATGCATGATGTCCAAAGAACCAATGTATGCACTTTCATGTCAAATGAAATGCAAGTCAAACAATCAAAGAGTCCAATCCCATCACCAAATCAAGGGACAAGGCATGCATGCAAGATGCATTACAACCCAATCATGTTAGCTAGGATGCAACATGAGCATGTGAACAAACAATGCACACTAGGCATGCAACCTATGCAAGCAAACTTGCGAGTCATGAGGCAAGGCAAACCAATGAAAAGATGGACTCAAACATGATTTAGGCAACTCTAATTAGGCCTAAAATCAGTGGCCAAAGTGCAAAAATGAAGGCTAAGCACACACACATGCATGCACATGTTAAGGCACAAACCTAAGCATTAAGCAAGCAACTCTCACACACACTTGAAAGAGGATATCATGGACAATTAGCATGCAATGAAAAGCTTTAAAATCATGTCAAAATGTGGTGCCAAACCAACCCAAATGAGACAAGCATAAGCATGCAAGCATGGTCCAAGTACTTGAGGCAAGTCATGAGCTTGAAGCACATTTAGCATAACAAACATGGCATGCATTAAACAACTAAAAACAGATTTTATCATGTTAAAACAAGGCCAAAGGATTACTTAGATGGCATCTAAGTGGCTTAAATTCAAAGGCATGCACAATGGTCAAAACATAGGGCACACAACACATACTCTCAAAGCAACAAAGAGGCAACTAAGGCAAGCATATGAGCATGCCAAAGGGACTGAAATTACATGTTGGATGGTTCCAAACCACCAAAATGACGCAAGCAACACATGCTACACATTCACATACTTGAGGCGTATAAGCCCGGCAAGCCACAAATGCAAAGGAGCTATACTAAGCATGCCAAAATCGATCCAAAAACTATGGACAGACCTAAAGCATGGCAAAATAAGCATAAGAACTTCACAAATCTAAGCCTAAAACATGCTAAAACAAAGGCACACAACCTAAGGCATGTTAAGGGATCAAGGAGGCATTACATGGCAACTATACTAAACATGCATGGAGTGCCAAAACCAACTTAATACAAAGTTATAACATGGCAATATAAGCATAAAATACAGCCATGGCATGCTCAACACACACTTGAACAAAGACTTCCTTAAGAGACCAAAAATGGTCCCTTTCAAGGACAACAAGGAGAGGGGGTGGCCCTCCCCTTTTGGAGACTTCAAGGAACCATCTCCACCATTGAAATCCCTCAAGATTTCAGTGGTGAAGAGGCCCAAACACCAAAGTCTCGAAACTTGCACAAATAGCACAAAATGAGGCCTTTCAAGGCCTAAGGGTGGTCAAACTTCCCCAAAGCACAAAACACTCTTAATAAACTATCAAGAGGGCCTAAAAACAGAAATTTTTTGTATTAAACACTAAGCACAAAAACAGCTCTAAGATAGGTAGAAATAGGATGCAAAAATGCGGTAAAAAGGACTAGTTTCTTACCCTTGTTGACCTTCTTCACAAATGTTGATATTGTTGCTTCTTTGAGCTCAAATCCAACCAAGGACCTCAAGAACAAGCTCTGGTCCTTGAAGAAACCAAGAAAAAGTGAAAGACTAGGTGTTTGTGTGCAATAGTAAGACACAAAGCACCTAGAACACACACAAGGAGATATAGAGATAGGATATGAATGGAACTCAAACCCTAAAACCAGAGCTTGCTCTGAGTTGTTTTCTTACTAAAAAGCCAACCCTAAAGCCAAGGGGGAAGGGCTCCTCTTATAGAGGAGCCAAACTTGTAATGCTTACAAGTTAAGCAACCAAGAGGGACATCCCTCCATACACGTGTATGGAGGGAGAGCCAATGCCAGACAGCTGTAATAAAATATCTGAAAAAGCAGCTGAACAGTTGTCGGCTAGCCAAAAATGTCATTTTGAAAAAATTGAGTGCCGACCGGCAACAAAGAGTCCCGACCGGCAATATATATTGCCGGTGGCAACAAAAACCAGCCGGTGGCCTCTAGCTAGTGCCGGTGGTGTGTGGGGATGCCTCACAAGGCATTCCCTGCCTCTCCAAGGCAAAATACAAGTGTTTGGTGCAAAACCAGACACCAAACAGTCGAGTTCGGAGATCCTGAGACAAGGCGCGTAGCCAAGACCCCCGAGAACTCCAAATGAACACAAACATGGATAATCACCGAGTGTTCAAACGGTGACGTCCAAGTCTTAAGGACGGTTAAAAATGGGGTGCCTACAATGCCTTAAGTAGAAAATCAACGGGGAGTATGGCTTGTTTGTTTGCTTATTGAACAGAAAGAGATCTTGCGAGATTTCGAGAAGTCCAAAATTGAAGTGGTGTTGTGTGAACAGGGCGGATTGATAGCCGCTATTTCAACTGAACCGGCAATCATTGATGAAATTAAACAGAAACAGAAAGAGGATGAATTCCTCAAGAAGGTGATTGATGAATTTGAGACAAGTCCGTAAGCAGAGTTTAGCATTGAAAATGAAGTGTTGAGATTTCGGAACCGAATGTGTATCCTAGATATTCCGGAACTAAAGAAAAGGGTTTTAGATGAAGCCCATAAATCAGTGTTTGCTATGCATCCGGGTGACAATAAAATGTATTGGGATTTGAAACAAAGCTATTGGTGGCCTAAAATGAAGAAGGAAATTGCAGAATATGTGTCCAAGTGCCTTCAATGTCAGCAAGTTAAAGCTGAACATCAGAAACCAGGCGGTCCACTTCAATCTCTCCCTATTCCTGATTGGAAGTGGGAACACGTGACTATGGATTTTGTTGTTGGCCTACCTCGGACACCTCGAGGTATGGATTCTATTTGGGTTATAGTTGATAGACTGACTATATCGGCACATTTTCTACCAGTTAGAACTACATTTAATGCTTATAGATTGGCTACAATATATGTTGATGAGATTGTCAGTTTACATGGAGTCCCGGTATCTATTGTGTTGGATAGAGACCCGAAATTTGTATCTAGATTGTGGAAGAGTTTGCAGGAAGCTATGGGAACAGAACAGAGATTTAGTATTGTATTCCATCCGCAGACAGATGGCCAATCAGAATGGACTATACAGACGTTGGAAGATATGCTAAGGATGTGTGCCTTAGATTTTTAGGGGAGTTGGGAAGACTATTTGCCACTAGCAGAGTTTGCCTACAACAACAGCTTCCACTCCAGCATCGGTATGGCACCATACGAGGCTTTGTATGGTAGAAGGTGTAGATCACCAATTTGTTGGACAGAAGTCGGGGATAGAGCTTTACTTGGGCCTGAAATTGTGCAAGACACTTCTGAAAAGATCAAAACCATTCAACAGAGGCTCAAAATAGCTCAAGACCGACAAAAGAATTATGCAGATGTTTGGAGAAGACCTCTTGAGTATGAGGTTGGTGACCATGTGTTCATTCGTGTGTCTCCGATGAAAGGCCAAGTCAGGTTTGGAAAGAAGGGCAAGCTGTGGCCCCGTTACATTGGGCCGTTTCAAATTCTGGAGAGGCTTGGTCCAGTTGCTTATAGAGTTGCTTTGCCACCGGGATTCGAACAAATCCATAATGTATTTTATGTGTCGATGTTAAGGGATTATCTCCGAGACCCGTTTCATGTGATTGATTATCACTGGGTAGCTTTGGATGAAAATATAGAGTACGCCGAATGGCCGGAACGAATTATTGACTGGCAAGTGAAACAATTGAGAAGCAAGTCTATCCCAATGGTGAAAGTGGAATGGAAACAACACTATGAGACGGATGCTACATGGGAAAAAGAGGAGGAAATGTGACTACGCTATCCACATTTGTTTCCCAACGAAGGTAAAATAAGTTTGGAGAACCAAACTTCCTAAAGATGGGAAGACTGTGACAACCCTGTTCCATATTATGCTAATTAGTCCTTATTACGAATATGATTATGTGTTTGCTATGATTTTGTGTGCCATTTATGTGAAAATATGTGGTTTTGAATTTCTATCTGTACACCGTAGGAATATCTATTTGATTATTTGCTTTGGAATTTAAATTGAAGGCTCTATCGGCCACAGGAACCGAAATTGATTACGCCATGGTGATTGGCATAATTTTTAGAGCCTACGATGAAATTTAATTGAAAATTGATTCGGATCAAATTAAATAGATTAAATTATGGATTAGTGCCCAACCAATTAATATTAAAATAGTATATGTGAAAGAGAGCTGGTATAAGGGCCCTATTACACTTTGATCACTTTGTTTTGAACTCAAATCTGAAGTACACATTTGTGAGAGTGAGGGGCCGGCTCTAGAGAGGGAGAAAGAAGGAGAATTGTGTGTTTGGCTCAAGTTTGAGAAATTGGAAGGTTGGACTTAAGATTCAACTAGAATTTCTGAAGATTAAAGCCTCTAGGTAAGCAAATTCATGGATTTTAAATTGAAATTTTGTGAATTCAAGGTTGAATAATGATCAAGAACATGAATTAAATTGATTATGATGAAATTGAGTTGGTTTTGTTGAATTGGGAGTCAATATGCACATGCATGTGAGAAATTACTTTGAATTTGCATGTTTGAGCACAAAATGTATAATCCATGTGAGATTTTAGTTGAAGCTCATATTTTTGACCATCTCTTCATCATCTAAGTTAAGAATAGAAGTTGTGTTCCTCATGCATGTACCATCCATAACAAAATGGGTTTGAAATACATGGAATTGTTTTGATGGAAACAAGTTTGGTGCTATTTGGAACATGCATGTAAGTAATTCATGGAATTGAGCTTCATGATGTTGTAATTTGGTGTTTGTACCATGTTAGTACATGTATATGTGAAGTTTGGGCCATAATATGCAAGATATGTTGATTTGAATGTTGAATTTGAGCTTAAGAACAGTTCTGGAAAATCCAGAAATTTTGATGTTCGCTCGAGCGGGGAAACCGCCGCTCGAGCATAAAATACGAGCTCCCAGCATATTTTGCAGACATGATGTCCGCTCGAGCGGGGAAGTTCATGCTTGAACGGGGAGCTATGTAGATTGAGCTTCAGCTCGAGCGCCCGACTTTACGCTCTAGCGTAAATTTGATGTAACCAGTACTTTTGCAGACTTTATAGGTCCGCTCGAGCGGGGAAGTCCATGCTCGAGCGGGGACCCCTGTTTCTGAAATTTTGTAAATGTGTTCTGTGTTTTGTTTTCCGTTCTTTTTCACCTCTACGCACTCTGAGGCATGCATTGGGCATTGTAAATGAGTTAAAATAGTAAGAAGGAAGCCTAAAGAGGAATATGTGAAATAAGAACGGATTAAACTGTTTGTGACCCATTGTGTTCATGGAATGTGTAGGGTCGAGCTCCAGGGCAAATCATCCAGCCAATCACTGTAAGTAATATCTTGACAGAGATATTTAAAATATGCCATTTGTCCAATTGCTCATCTTTCTATAAGTCTATTGAATTGAATTGTGGACAAATGTTTGATACGAATGAATGAATGGGCCAAAGGCCAGTTTGAGACGAATGAATGAATGGGCCAAAGGCCAGTTTGACATGAATGAATGAATGGGCCAAAGGCCAGTTTGACAGGAATGAATGAATGGGCCAAAGGCCAATTTGACATGAAAGAATGAATCGGCTAAAGGCCAGTTTGATACGAATGAATGAATGGGCCAAAGGCCAGTCTGATACGAATGAATGAATTGGCCAAAGGCCAGTCCGATATGAAAGTCTGAATGGGCCAAAGGCCAGTCTGATACAAAAGTCTGAATGGGCCAAAGGCCAGTTTGACATGATTGAAAGTATGAGTGGGCCAAAGGCCAGTTTGACCTGAATAGGTTGGGCCCGAGGCCATCTGATGCACGTTGTTCCAATGTATCTACTTTATTTGATATTATTCACTGGGCTTTCGCTCACGCTCATTCATGTGTTTGTAGTTGAGCCAAGAGAGGTCCAAACCCAGCCTTAGTGAAGTTTGGGAGGAACAACCAAGTTTTGAAGAGCCAGCCCTTACGTCTCACGCACGAGACTCGTCTTCGCCCTTTTGTTATCCTGTTTTATTTTGTCTTGTTGGCGAGGATTTTGGTTCATGTATGTATATAGTATGATTGGCTGACCTAGACTTGAATGATCCTGTATGTACAGCGCTTTATGTTAGTACATATTTTTTATGTGAGTTATTAACATGTATATGTATGGATTGTTATAACGTGCCATGTAAGCACAGCTCTATGGACAAAGTTTGAAATATTGCTTCCATTTGGCCCCTTTACTCTGATGAGTTATGTCTGGTTTGGTCTTAGGCCGTAGGTAATCTCAGGATTACTGGCCGGTTATATCCTTAACCATGGGGGCGGGTTCGGGTCACGACATCGACGACGTGGGGATTGGCATTTTTCACGTTCCCTCAACGTCCTGCTCCCTGTACGCGTTGACTCGCCACCCCGATTCATCTTTGCGTCTAACTCAGCGAGTGTCCTCCCTTCTCCTCTGCTGTTGAAGAATACTCTTCTTGCCACAACAGTCGTCCGGCTTAGCTTGACACAATGCTTTTCCCTCCCACAAATTATTGGATTTAAATGCAAAACTGACACCTACACGCACGTAGCACCCACCCCATTTATTAACTACGGGAGCAGCATCCCCGAGGCGACCTCGTCAATGCCCAATTCCACAACCTGGTGCCAATCATCTCATGTGCCCCAGCCGCTCCATGACCTCATTCGGCATCCCGGTTCATGCACCAGCCGGGGAAGGGGAGATTCATTAATCTAATCGGCAAATGTCCAGACCTGGTCGATCCTTGCATGTGCCCCAGCCGTTCCACGACCCAATGTCATTCGGCATCCCAGTTCATGCACCAGCTGGGGCAAGGGAAGATTCACTAATCTAATCAGCCAATTCCACGACCTGGTGCCGATCATCTCATGTGCCCCAGCCGCTCCATGACCTAATGTCATTCGGCATCCCTGTTTATGCACCAGCTGGGGCAAGGGCAGATTCATTAATCTAATCGGCAAATGCCCAGACCTGGTCGATCCTTGCATATGCCCCAACCATTCCACGACCCAATGTCATTCAGCATCCCTATTCATATATTAGCTGGGGCAAGGGCAGATTCATTAATCTAATTGGCAAATGTCCAGACCTGGTCGATCCTTGCATGTGCCCCAGTCGTTCCACGACCCAATGTCATTCGGCATCCTAGTTCATGCACCAGTTGGGGCAAGGGCAGATTCATTAATCTAATCGGCAAATTCCCGACCTTGTGCCAATCATCTCATGTGCCCCAGCCGCTCCATGACCTAATGTCATTCGGCATCCATGTTCATGCACCAGCTGGGGCAAGGGCAAATTCATTAATCTAATCGGCAAATTCCTGACCTGGTGCCGATCATCTCATGTGCCCCAGTCGCTCCATGACCTAATGTCATTCAGCATCCCTGTTCATGCACCAGCTGGCGCAAGGTAGATTCATTAAGATGATCGGCCACACGTCAGGGCCTTGAGCCGTTTTACTTGTTTATTGAATATGAGCCTTTCCAAGTTGTTAACTGCCGATTATTTTGAGTCATTCGGCTACATAGCAAAAAGGCAAGGGATGCTTAACTGATTCGGTTAATTTGTTGGATGTTTAATTTACTCATGTAGCAAATAGAAAAGCGTAAGGAATTGTCATTAATAAATTAAAGACAGATGACAAATAGTATATGCAGTAAACTGGAAAGCACAGAAAATTTTCATTAATAAATTAAGCGCAAACAACAGTCATTTTACACATGAAAATTAGATTACATTTAAAGAAATGAAAATCTACTAACAAAAGCCTACAACTACTATTCATCTAAGATGCCTACCAAAAACAAAAATATCCCCTAAATCAATCTTCAGGGTCAGACGCCAGCGGCTTAACGTCCACCTGTTCATATGGAATCGGCTGCGCCAATGTCACATTCGCAGCAGTGAGGGCTTTGAGCCAGCCGTGTTTGAAGCCCCGATTCTCGAACTTGGGGACCTCTTCCACATAGTTGTCCAAAGCGGCGTCTTTCCCAACCTGGAACGCCTTGGAAATCTCGAAGTCGGCTACTTCCTTTGCCTTCCTTGATTCATCCAAGTCGGTTTCCAGCATGGCGATCACCTTCTTGGCTAACTCCAGCGCATCCTTGCTCACTTTTGCCCTCTTTTCGACGGTAAGCCTTAATTGGTCCGAATTCTTCACTCGCTCGGCCTCGGAGTCGGCTCTTGCACATTCCTTCACCTCTCACGATGCCTCGGAATCGGCCCTTTGTGAGGCTACCGCAGACGTGTTCTTTTCATTATCAATTTCGGCTTTCAAGAAGCCGATCTGTTCTATGGCGTCATGCTGTCGGCAGTCGATTTCGGCTATCTTGCCCACCGTCTACAAAACAAGGAAATAGAGTTGCAGCAAACAAATAATAAATAAATAAATATATATATATATATTCAGTCGGAAGACTGCAAATAAGGCAAGTGATGTACCAATAAGGTTGACTGAGCGGCTAAAGCAATCAGCATTAAGTCTGGCTCTGCTTGAAATGCAGCTCTGTCGATCGGCAGGGTAATTGAGGAGGCCATGCTCAAGGCCACAGCTGGGTCCTTCAAAGTCGACGCATCAGAGGCAATTACATATTCCTTATCCTTGGTTGAATGGTGAACGGAACAACCAAGTATGATTCCTCAATACAGGGCCGTTTGTCGCTTTGGTTCTCACCCTGGATGGCCTCTTGCTCGGCAGGGCGCTTTTCCCCCCCTATTCTCAGCCTCATCCACTTGTTCTGCCTGCTCCGTCGCGGCCATTTCTGTCTGAGTCGTTTCTTCCATAATAACAGGTGGAGACGACTCGGCTACCGGGGCGGGTGGAGTTTCCGATCGAGCGGCCTCGGCTCTCCTCCGAACGGCCATCCTTTCAGCATTTTTTCTCCTGGCAAGTTGCGTGAGCGACTCCCCAGTCATATTTTCAGGATAGGCCCGGGAAGGTCTTCCAAGCTTGTAAAAATGTCCTCAAAGGATGCGTCCCCTCGCCTTGAGGTGGACGGAGGGTTGGATGGATTGAGGCCGACTTCTTCAAAGGCCAAGTTTAAAGCCTCGTCTACCTCGGCCTCTGACTGATTCGGCTCCTCGATGACCTCCTCGGCTACTTCTTCTTCCACTTGCTTGGAATCAGAGGCTTCCAAACCAACCACCCTTAGGTTTTTGTAATTGGGGAAAATAAAGGCCGTAAGCTGCTCCTCACCCCGCGGAACAGGAATGTTGTCTGCTGTCAAAAATGTTGCATAAGTCGGCACATATCTCAAGAGAATGTGGGCCGCCCTCCCTTGTTTCTGAAGACTTGACGGCTAAAAAATTGGAGAGCGATTTTAATTTTCGCAAGCACAGCATCGTCGGCTAAGGCCAACACTTTCTTCAAATCGTTGCCTGCATGAACAAAACGATTAGTACATAGAAAAAAAGCTGAATACATGTGTGATAATAAAAAATAGAAAAAAGTAACGAAAATGAGCTATACAACCACCTGGTTCACCTTTTCGCCTTGTCACGGGATCTGGGCGATCTTCACCCTCGCCGAATTCCCAGTTACCTTGGACAACAACCATTACATCGTCAACACGCTTGCCGGAACTGGCAAGCATGGTCACTAAGTGATGATCGGTAACCTTGGCCCTGAGAAAATAACGTCCCAGCCGGCCAGTAGACTTGGCAAAGGCATAACAATGCTGAATAGCAGGTATACCTAGGTTAATCCTAAGGCATCGATTCAACTCTATAATCCCCATTATGATTTGGAAAAAAATTACGTTAGGCTGGGAACGGATTAGACCCCAGTGCCGAAGGACGGCCCTTAGAAATGGGTGAAGGGGAAAACGAACTCCGCCCTCAGTAATTGATAAGAGAGGAAAGATGATTGTACTCTCATCAGTCCTCTCTATATCAGTAGTGTTGTCTACCACGAGTGTCAGATGGGCGTTGTCGGGGATGGAATAGTGGTGTCGGAAGCAGGAAATTCGACCCGTAGAAAGGAGTTCTTTCAAATGTTTTGCCATCCTAGCCAGCCTAAGGATTGTACGAAGCTAAAAATAAATAAGGAAATGAGATTCGAAGTGAAGGAGAAGAAAACTTACAAGAAGCAGAAGAGATAATGAGAGACAAGAGGAAGTTGCAGAAGTCTCGAAACAGAGGTATATTGAAAGGCAAACCAGAAGCTTTGAGTATTCAAAAAGAACTTACACACGAAGGGACAACGTAGTTTCAAATCGCATTCAATGAAGAATGCGTACGAAGAGGCAGGAAGATATAATAATGCCTACAAAGCGTCTGCTCTGACATGCGTTGGGATGAGGTTAGCCGCCGTTCTTTCTGTGACCTCTCAAATTCGAAAATAAACATGTCGTACGAAACCAAACACGCCGAATAACTGGCATTAATAGGATGTTTGGGGGCAATTGTGGGAGCCGAATATTTCGGGGATAGTAAGACCGGATACAGGTATGAGATCAGTAAAAGACAGAATTTGTACTCGGCATTGATCCTAGTCGACATCAGAGCCGAATAGGATAATGAGCATTCCGACCAGGCAAACAAGGGCCGAATAAATAAACGTGGAATGGATCAAAGGTGGGCCCGACCCTAAGGCCCAAGGAAAAAGATATAAATAGAGGAGTATTGTAGACACCCCATTTTTGACCGTCCTCAAGGCTTGGATGTCACCGCTTGAACACTCGGTGATTATCCATGTTTGTGTTCGTCTTGAGTTCCCAGAGGTCTCGGCTACGCGCCTTGCCTCAGGATCTCTCGACTCGACTGTTTCGTGTCTGGTTTTGCACCAAACACTTGTGTTTTTCCTTGAAGGGACAGGGAATGGCTTGTGGGCCATCCCCACACTCCATCGGCCATGGCTTGAGGCCACCGGCTGTGTTTTGTTTCCACCGGCCAAATGTTTGGCCGGCCGGCACTATAGATGGCCGGCCGGCTATCTTTTTTTGGTCAATTGCATTTTTGGCTGGCCGACTACTGTGCATCTGCTTTTGCAGATATTTTGGCACAGCTGGCATGCACTTGGCTCCCCTCCATACACGTGTATGGAGGGATCTCTCTCTTTAGAAGCGTGTCTTGTAAGCTTACAAGACAAAAAGCTCTATAAAGAGAGCTTCTTCTCTCTTGAGACAGGGGTTAGACATTTTAGATAGTTTTTTTTAGGGTTTGAGTTCTAGGGTTTGAATATTGTGTGTATCCTATCTCTATTTCTCCCCCTCTCTTTGTCTTGTGTGTGTTTAGGCTTAGTATTGCTCACAAACACCCACCATTACACCATCCCTTGGAGCTGAGGCCCTTGAGGGTTATTTTTGGAGGTTTTAGGTTGATTTCAACCTAAAGAAGTTGCTGGAGCTCCATTGGTGAAGAGGGTCTTCAAGGGTAAGAAGTTTGTCCCTTTATTCCCCATTTTTGCACACTCTTTTTACCTACCTTGCATCTGTTTTAGGGCTTAGTGTATAACATATAAAAGTTCTTTTTTTTAGCCCTCTAAATAGTTGGTTAAGGTTGCTTTAAGCTTTGGGGTTGTTTGACCCCTCTTAAGCCTTGTAAGGTTTCATTTTGTGCCTTTTTGAGTGAGCTCCGGGACCATTGAGTTTGGGCCTCCTCACCACTGAAATCTTGAGGGATTTCAGAGGTGAGGATGATGCCTTCAGGTCCTAGGAAGGAGAGGGCCACCCCCTCTCCTTGTTGTCCTTGAAAAGGACCATTTTTGCCTCTTGAGAGAGCACCATGTTTAAGAGTATGTTGACCATACCTTAGCTGTTTTTCATGCTTATTATGTCATAATATAGCATTGTGTTGAGTTGGTTTTGGTACACCATGCTTGCTTAGCGTACATACCTTGTAATGCCTTGTTTTAGCCTTAACATGTCTTATGTTTTGAGTCCTTATTCAAGCATGTTTAGGCCTAGCTTTGTGAAGCCTTTATGTTTGTTTTGCTATGCTCAAGGTCTGCCCTTAGTTGTTTTGGTCGACCATAGCATGCATTGCATAGCCCCTTTGCATTTTGGCTTGTTAGCCTTGGACTTTGGACCATATTGCATGCCATGCTTGTCTTGTTCATTTGGTTTGGCACCATTTTAGCATGATTTCAGAGCTTTCCATAGCATGCTAATTGTCCATGTATACCTTCTTTTAAGTGTGCTTAGAAGTTGTCCCATTATGCTTAGGAATTGGACCATATTCGCATGCATGTGTGTGTGTGTTTTGGACCTCACTTCCATAGCATTGGCCACTGTTTTAGGCTTGTTTGAGGGCTGCCTAATTTAGTTTAAGCCCATCCCCTCGCTTGTTGCATGCTTTGCTTGCTTGCATTGTCCATGTTGCATACTAGTTCGCATGCTTAGATTGCATTGCATTGGCATGCATGCTCGGCCTCTTGAATTGCTTGTGATAGAGGTTAAGCCCCATTGTTTGATTATGTGCATTGCATTCCATATTAAAATGCACACTTGATTCTTTGGGCCATCATGCATGGAAATGCGTGATTGGTGGTCCGAGAATCGAGGCCCATGTCCCTTTCAGTCATACACATGATAAGGGGTGTGATTGGTGCATACATGGCTTGAAATGCATTGCCATGCTATGCATTGCCCTCTGTTGCTGTCAACTGCAGGTTCTGCAGGGAGTTTTGGCCGACTGGCCATATACAGTGCCGACCGGCCATCCATCAGTGGCCGATAATTTAATTTGTGGCCGATGACCATCATACATGGCCGGTGGCCATCCCTCCCAGCCGGTGGTGTTCCACAGTGCCCAGAGAGCATACCTTGGGAGTTGTGCAATTTTCAGAGGAGTAGAACAGTCAAAGCAGAGGCAACTTGAGCATGGCAGTGAATTTCCGGGCGAAACCGAGCGCGCATGCATCAAGCCCTCTCCCAAGGCTGCTGTTTACTGCTTTCTTAGATTAATTAATTTGCTTAATTAATTTAATGGTCTGTAATATTTAATTAGCTTGTTAGTTAGTTAAATTGTATTATTCTTTTGGCCCCTCCGAGCGAGGGCAAATTTGTAATAAGTGTGGGTGCGTGTGTGCATGTCTTCCAACCCCCACTTCTTTCTTCCTTTTTACTTACCTACTTTGATGGTTAGTATTAGGGCATATTTATTTTAGCATACCTTATGCTATGCATGCGTGCATCCATTCATCAGTATTGCATGCACCGGGCTCGGCGCATCATGTTAACTTCATAAGTATTTCAAATCTAAACTTGAATACATGCTATTTGTGCATTTTCACATGTCATTTATAGACTAGCCGAGCCTTCTCTAATGACATTCCATATGCGCTGCATTAGCCATTCAACATGGACTTGGATCATGTATGATTGCTAACATGTTCTTGTTTTGGCGCGGAGTACTAGGTGAGCTCTTTATGCTTTAGCATTTCGCATGAGTGTGAATGATAAACATGATAGCATGATTACCATGAGGCTAGCTGCTTATGTGTTATAACTACTTGAATGCATGTGGGTGAAGGTTGGATTGTTTGAATTGGGATAATTCATTGAAATCCGTATTTTAGCCTACTTGCGAGTAGCAAATTTCAAAACATTTCCAAACAAACGGATATGCAATGCTTTGTTCCAAATTAGGCGATCTAGCCTATACTTGTTTTGCTGTGCGCATCACATAGTAATTCTAGCTAATTAATCGGAATAAGAACGCATGTGTTTTCAAAAACGAGATATCATGGTTAGTAGAGGCCGATCTTCGAATTGGGCGAGAGGGGGTGCTCATAGCTAACCTTCCCCAATCGTACCCAAGTTCTTGAGCCGAGGCAACTTTGGTGATGACGGACACGTGGCCTTTGGCACCTAGTCAGGGTTTCCTAAATTCTCCCATAAAAAATATTTAGGTGGCGACTCTGTATCTGGCAAAGCAGTCCATGTTTGGCACTTCTTTTCTAAAAATCTGGTTTTTCTCAAAAACGATTTGCCGGATTTGGACTCTTTGGTTCAGATTGAGAACCGTGACACAAATCGAGTCCGAACTGTAGCGGTCCCCCCTCGCGGGCTTGTTACAGTTTCTGGCGACTCTGCTGGGGATTTATAGAGCTTGACTCGAACTCATGATATCCTGTTTTGATTTCACTTATGTGTTTCTTTGCATTGCATGTGCATTGGTGCGACTAGGACACCGTGTTGGCCATCTGCTATTCCTGAGTGGTTTGCCGGAGGCTTGACTTTGTCAAAGCATGCCATAAGGCTAACCGGTTGCGGGCTCTGCTAGTATGGGAACACAAATCCCGGTTTTACCGGGCACCCCTTTTGACCATTCGACCTAGTGCATGTTCGGAATCCATAGTGACCATTCCAAACTAGGACAGGTTGCTTACCCGATATAGGTTGTTTAAAACTACTGCGTGCGTAGTGAAACCCTAGCTCCTAACAAAATAGGACAGGGAAACCCTACCCCAACATAGGGGTGTTTTGGTTCTCTTTTACTTGCTATGTGCTTTTAGAGTGTATCTCTACATGAACGCGCATATCAGTTTTCAAGTTTGAGTATCAGGCCCGAGGGCACTAGTGTCAGTTTGGGGGAATCAGTTATATCCGTGGGTATCCGATTCAGTATTTTGAGGCAGTGATTTTGGGAAACGTTGATCAGCAGTAGAGTACAGTCGTTTGGCTATACCTGTGTTCGTTCCGTTTGGGCAGAAATGCTGCTTGTTTTTCCTTTTAGTTTAGAGAGTTGATCCAGAATAGTCAGCGTTCCCCCCCTTGCAGAGGCAAGACAGATATCTGATCCGTTGGTCACCACTCAAAACAGTGGACCTATGATGACGCAGAATTCGGAAGAGATTGTGGTTATGACAGCCGCATTAGATCAAGGAATCACTCTGCAAAGTGAGACCAATGCCGATGTGCCGCATCCACCCAGGTCGCCTGCCGCGCACCCGGTTTGGACCCCCCAGTTGTATCAGGCTCGTGAGCCCACCACATTCAAGTTGATGGGGATGATAGGTGACCTCCAGAGGTCCATGGCGGATCTCGCCTACGGAATGTCAGCTTCGCCACCAGCTACACCATATGCCGGGAGTTTTGTACCCCAGGAACCCCCACTATTGGGACGGATTGTGATCGAGCTTAGCCAACCGGAGATGGCCTCCAACTATAACAATGACGTATCAACATCAACCCAAACCCCCGATCAGGCTGAGGCCAGAGGTAAAGAAAAAGTAAAGGCAAATGTCGATCCCATGGAACAACTGCTGTGGGCAGTCGAGGCTTTGAAAGCCGGAGGAATGAGTAAGCAACAAGTATTCGCAGTCCTGACCAAGACCGTGGATGATGTCTTCCCCGCTCCAACTGAAGGCAGTACCAGCAAATCAGAAAACCAGGATAGGCCCCGTCATGCCAGAACAGTTCCTCCCGTTCCCAACATTGCACCTGGAAAGGATCAGAAAGTTAAGACAGTGCCTGCCGACCCTTTCGCTAGTGCGTCCAGCAAGAATACTCAGCCTTCAAAGTACCTGCCCCAAGGGCGTAGGGTCTTTCACGCTCTTTACATGCCATTGTCTAAGGCACTTCAGATCCTGGCCGAAAGAGGACACCTTAAACCCCTGGAGCCCAGGCCTCTCCCGAAGAATCTACCTCCCACACATGATGCTACTCAGTACTGTGCGTACCACCAGCAAACAGGTCATGCTACCGATAATTGTTTTCGCCTCCGTCATGAGGTGGAAGATTTGATCGCAACGAGGTTATCCTCCCGCCCACCTCAGCCAAGTCCGTTACTACTCAGCTGTTGGATTTTGAGGATACTGATACTGTGAGTATGTGATCGGGAAGTGAACCACCTGCGGGCGACACCCGATATTTTTGATGTGGCGTCTGGCACGCACTTTTGAGCATCCGTGAATGTTAGTTTTGTAAATTCTGCCTTGGGTGTCGAGTCAGTCTTTTGTTTTGTTTTGAGTCTGTCTCATTGTCGTGAGTCAGTCCTTTTTGCTTAAGGGTCTGTCTTGTTGTAGCGAGTCGGTCCCCTTGTATAGAATACCAGGTGATTCCGGGGTTGTTGCCTCAAACATCGTTTTGTTTTGTAATTACCCTTTTGCTTTCTTTTTGAGTCTGTATCTGCTGTGGAGCTAGTTGCAACCAGGAAATTTGAATGAAACAGCTGCGGCTATCATGTTTCCGTGCTTATTGCTATTTTGAGCTAGTTATGCCAGAGGATTTGGATGGGACGACAATACATTCTACCTGCTCTCTTGTGCCTTGAAAATCATTGTAATGACCTAAGCTTTTCAAAAACCTTTTTGAACACTGCGGTGAAAACGAAGAGGAAGGAATTCCTCGGGTTATTTACAAAACTTTGATCAATTTGAGAGAAAGATAGGCATGCTAAGCCCTTAATGAATGAAATCATGCTTGTTAGCGTAAGTACTGAGAAGGACCCTGGCTTGACCCAGACTGGTTCCACACTATCTTCAGCACGAGCGATGTGTCGCTTCCGTAAAAACTTTCAAAAACAAAATGTTTTGCGCGGTCCTATGAAGACCTGTGTGGAATCACTCTTGGGATTGTGTAGCCTAGGATCGCTCTCAGCCTCAAGATTCAGTCCATTGCTTGCGAACCTTGAACCTATTCAGAACGTCCAACGGTCAACCATCATGTGAAGCTCGTGTGGCCAGATTTGAAGCGGCCCTCGAGCAAGAGGCACCGAAATCAGATCAAGAAGGTCGGATCTCACCGCAAGAAGCTCGTGAAGCAACCATGATGAATCCTTCTACAGATCAATACAACAGCCACTCTCCTGGATACAGAGGGCTTCAACTTCAAAACATTTGGCATGGACTTGTTACACTTTTACCCTTTGAGAGGCTCGCTGGGTCGAAAACCCGCAAAGGGCGACCCAGGCAAAAGTTAGAGCAAGAAAAAATATGCAAAAGAAAAAAAAAAGAGAAAAGCGAAAAGAAAAAAGAAAAAAAGAAGAAACATACAAAAAATGTAAAAAAAATATACAAAAGCAAAAAATATGCAAAAAGAAGAAAAAATGAGAAAAAAGAAAAAGAAAAGAAGCTCGCAAGGTCGAAAACCCGTAACGGGCGCCTTGGCAAAAGTTAAAGCCTAAAAAGTGAAGGTTAAAATACCCGAGTGTACCTTAACCGGAACTACGTAAGGCTTGATTCCCATGTTTGGGATACGTAGGCAACTTCATCCTGAAGTCCAGCCCTTAACGCTCTCATAGCGTCATAGTCCATGTCATGGTTTTAATCACCTTTGCCTCCCCTGAATCCAATAGTCCGGTTGTGACAACCGGAACCACGCAGTCAACTTCCTCTTGAAGTCCAGCCACCAACGCTGTCACAGTGACTGTGTCCATATATTGGTCCTGACCATCATCGTCTTCTCCGTGTCTGAGAGTTCGTTTGCAATCATCACCGATGAGGACTGGTCTTCAGCATGTTGCGGCATCATCCAAACAAGGGGCAACTTTCCGTCGCCATAAGTTGCTATGAGTCGCCATTTAAACCAGGGGCAACTTTCCGTTGCCATGTAGCCCTTTCAAGCAAGGGGCAATTTTCCATTGCCTCCGATCCAAGGTTGTGCTCTCGAGGGTAAGTTCCGTGCTCGTTGAGCATTGGCCGTTTGCAAAAATAGTTTTTGAAAATTTTTACTGAGGTTGACTATTTTCTCGAAAACTATTTCATTTTCCAAAACTAGACCATCCTGGGACCCAAAAACGGAAATTTTCAGTGCTTATAGTCTACTTGCATGATTTCAAATCAAAAATTGAACAAGCATGTTAATTTAACTCTCATTTTGGTCAAAACTGTTTTAGTAGAAAAACCAAAAAAAAATGGTCGAAATATGAACTAGGGGCACAGTCAAGTCAGGTGTTCTGTCTTTTCCCCTCGTCATCAACATACTTGCCAGAAGGGCACTCTATCCACCGGAAGAGGGCACAGCTAAAGCCGTCCGTAAGAGGCTGAAAGCTCTCAACATCCTCCAAACAACGAGGTATTAAGCCAAGTGCGAAGCACAAATCGGAATGGATCAAGATATACCATTTCCTGTCTGAAACATCGACTAGACGTCACCGGAAGAAATAGCCGTGAGCCAATAGTGTTGGGCGTGAATCCGCAACTTCCTATTCATTTACCAATCACCCTAGGGAGGGATGGAAAAGGAGAGAATAAAGAATAGAGAGGTGTAAGTTGAGAGAAAAGTAAGAAAAAGGTTTTGAGAGAAAAGCCGAGTCTGAGGGCCGAGTGATGTGAGAATCACAAATCAGAAAGGGTGGGAAACATACCCGGAGGGACTGGCTCCCTGAGATCTAGGTCTTTCGTTTTTGTAAACACGCCCGTGTGTCGTGTCTGTTGTCTTGTTTAGCCCAACTTTCGTTTTGGGTCTTTTCCGAGCGTGTCTCGTTGTGATTAGGTCGTGTGCCTTTTGTTTGAGTCTTTTTCCGCTGTGTTCAGTTGTAGGCTCGATACCCAGGTTGAAACCCTTTTTCAATTTCAAAAATCGTTTATGCTCAAAGTGCTGTGCCATTCTCTACATTTATGCGAAGCAAAGGAAGAAAGGGGAGAATTTGGGGCATCTGAGTGTGTTTCAGTCTCAGCCGATTCCACCTTCGTATTCCGTCTTGTCAGATTGGGCTGTTTGTTCAAGATTTGCCGTGTGCAGAATAAACCGAGTACTGTGTTATGGGCTGTATGCAGATTAATCCTCATCAGAGTATGGGTTGTGTGTTCAGAATGGCAGTGGGTTGCCTGGGTTATTTTTTGTTGGCTGATTCGTTATCTGGTTATTACAATGCAAGTGTTCAATTTTCAGACATGCATATTAATCCCATTGCTATGAGGTGTAATATGGTGTGATGCAATGCAAAGTATGAAATGTAAAGAAGTAAACACTTTTTCAGACAAAAAGTTTGTTTCATTTCATCATCTTTTCAAGGACAAGTTTTGGGAAACAAAATCTGCCTGCGGCAGTACAAAGTATCCTAACTACCAACAAAAAGGGAAAAGTACAAAAAAGAAAAAAACAGCAAAAATCTGTATCAAACGTCAAAGTGGCTCGGGGCTATCAGTCCGTCCTAGTCCTCTTCCTGGACGAAGGTCCAGGAGCATCATCAGCACTGTCATCTGAGCCCGAGTCCAAGCCATCTCCGATCTCCTCCTCCGATGACTCTGCCTCTGCTCTGTCTCCGCCTCGGACGACTCCTCGTCATCATCTGGAACCGGCGCCCGAGAGCTACTCCCGACATGAGTGCGCCCCGCCTTGGTGCGGGGGAATACTCTGCCCTCCTCATCTCTCCCTTAGACAGGAACGCAAGGTCCAGCTGGAGCACCCCCTACAGTGGGAATCTGGAAGGGAGGCTGAAAAGTACAAAAGGCAAATGCATCAGTGTACCGTGAACAGTTTATCAGTGCAGAATGCAGTGTATGAGTACAGTGTGTGAATATTGTGAGCAGTTTATCAGTGCAGAATGCAGTGTATGAATACAATATATGAATGCTGTGAGATCAGTGTGTCAAGAGTTGTGTTGTGTGCATCAGATTATGTGAAGCAGTTTATGTATGGTTTGAGACTGTGGTTGAAGAACATACCGGAATGCTGTAAAGGGCCAGGAGGTCGAAGGTCCATTGTAGCATCCCCATCATGGAGGCATTCAACTCCAGGGACTGCCGGGTGTACTCGGAGGAAGCCTGCAAAAGTATTAGAGGCATCAGTATTCTGCAGAGTATCAAAGAAATGAAATGAAATGAAATGACAATGCAAGATGCGAAATACAATAATACATACTGGAGGCAAGTCAGGGACACTGACCAACTCGTGATCAGCCGGGGGAGGGGCAAAGGGGATCTGGTAGGTTGCCCCACCCTACCCTCTGTACGTCAGCGAGGAAGGCAGTGCGGGCCAACCAGCCCCCCGCCCTCTCTGAGCTCCACTCCTGCCACGAACTCGGGCTCTCCTCGATGCTCCCACTCCGACTCCCGCTCCTGCCTTGGCTGCCGGTGCCACGGGCCTCTCTCTCTCAGCTCGACGGCCACTGCTCAGAGGCCGCATGATGTACGTCTGCACATACTCTCTGTAATCGCCGATGCCTCTGAAGCGGATCGCCTCCCAGCCAATAGTGTACTCGGCCATCTGCTCAGCGGTGAATCTCTCGGTCTCCCTCATGTCTTCCGGAGGGTGAACCAAAACTATCTGCTCTGGTAACCCCAGGGTCTGGCGTAGGAAACGCTCACCTAGGTACCAAGCCCGACAGATCAGGCCCTCCAGCAGAATCCGGAAATGCGAGGTCTCCTCAGCACCGGTAAATCGGTCTCGAATCGTCGCTGGCAACGGAGCCCAAGGCTGCCAGGTGATCTGAAAATGAAATACAGTTTGTTATCTACTGTTATTGAAATTATACAGTGAAAAGCGAAGCTTAAATAAACTATAAAGTTAAACGTACCTCTGCGGGAGTGATGGTGTCAAAGTAGCGACGGAAGAAGCTAAACGTCTCCCGGGGCCTCCGCACACACCTCCCGTCGAAGCGTCGCGAGAACGGGACGACGAGAGGGGTCTCCGTATCTGGCACTGGGGCTAGTCTGGGAAAGTAGGCGTAAACCCACAACTACAGAGCAAATACCAGTATGCTTATCAGATAAAGCAGAATGCAGGACAAAGCAGGAATAACAGAGCCGTGTATCGCGCAGTGTATTGTGCAGACAGTGTATTGTGCAGAGTGTACAGTGTGAGCAGTGTACAGTCAGTGTAAAGCAGAGTACAGGTGTGTGCCGTGTGTACAGAATACAATTAGTGGAAAGCAGACTACAGTGTGTGCAGTGTGCAGAGTACAGAAAATGTAAAGCAGAAAATGTAAAAGAGAAAAGAAACATACCTCCCAAGCACGCCAATAGCCCCCGAGCAACTGTCCACTGCCGCGGGAAGCCGAGCTCATGTATCCATAAAGTGTAGCTAGAGCGGCGCCACCCCAGTCGTAGAGCAGGATCTGAGTGACATCCACTAAGGCGCTGAGTAGACAGAGGGGCACGGTATTCGCCCGGTCGGCGAAAATAGTGGTCCCCAGCATGAACATCAAAAAGCCGCGAGCGTACCGCTCCACCGCCTCTTGAGTCATCGGAGTCTCCTCCACCAAAGCTGGTTGGACCCTGAACTGGACGTCGAACCAGGAATATCGGACGAAGCCTGGGCGGGCGAGAGGTGGCACCTCGCCAAGTAGATAGATCTGAGCAGCCGTCCACTCGTCCATATCAGTGTCGAAGGGAATCGGATCACCCCCTACCCCGATGCCTGTGAGCATTGAGAAATCATAGGGAGTCATCGTCATATCTCCCGTCGCAGAAAGATGGAACGAGTCGGTGGTGTCCCACCACCTCTCCGCTAGAGCAGCGAGGAGAGGCCTGCTCGCAGTGAGTCTGGATAGTCCTCTGCAGAATGCACCAAAACCGGCGTGATCCACGATGTGGCGGACCGCATCGGGTAGCTCTACGTACCAGTCTCGAGCGGCGATGTTCCCATACCCTCGGATGGTATGGGAATCTCCCTGTTTTCAAGCAAATAATTGCAAAGCAATGCTAAATATACTAGTTTTGAAAGGCATTCAGAATTCAGACAAATATAGCATGTGTGCAAGTTTTTTAGATGCAAATAGATAATGGGTGCCGGTGTGCTTGCAGTGAACTACAGCGTGTGATGCGTCAGCGTGTTTGAGTGGTTCAGTGCAAATATAGCATGTGTGCAAGTTTTTCAGATTCAAATAGATACCGGGTGCCAGTGTGCTTACAGTGAACTACAACGTGTGATGCGTCAGCGTGTTTGAGTGGTTCCGTGCAAATATAGTATGTGTGCAAGTTTTTCAGATTCAAATAGATACCGGGTGCCGGTGTGCTTACAGTGAACTATAGCGTGTGATGCGTCAGCGTGTTTGAGTGGTTCAGTGCAAATATAGCATGTGTGCAAGTTTTTCAGATTCAAATAGATACCGGGTGCCGGTGTGCTTACAGTGAACTACAGCGTGTGATGCGTCAGCGTGTTTGAGTGGTTCAGTGCAGATATAGCATGTGTGCATGTTTTCAGATTCAAACAGATACCGGGTACCGGTGTGCTTACAGGGAACTATAACGTGTGATGTGTCAGCATGTTTGAGTGGTTCAGTGCAAATATAGCATGTGTGCGTGTTTTCAGATCCAAACAGGTATCGGGTGCCGGTGTGCTCATAGTGAACTACAGTGAATGGTGTGCCGTGTGTTCGAATGGTTCAAGGCCAGTGCAGTGCACGTGACAGTTTCAGACGGATATCAGTTGCAAGTATGGTTGCGATCAACTACAATGTACAGTGCGTCAGTGTATATGAGTTAAGCAGTTAAAGAATGTAATCAGCTACGGCAGTTTTATATTCTACATTGCGGAAATAAGACAGAGGAAGGAATGTTACCTCGGAAGCGCCGAAGGACAGATGAGATGTAGGCTCACGCAGGAGGAGCTCTGGTGGCATCGCCCTGTCAAAGCTCCGAAACTGGCGAAGTCCATCGGGAGGCAAGGCGTGAATTGCCGGCCGGTAGGTCGCCGGGTCGAATGGGCGGACGCTCAAGGGAAGGAGCTCGGCCTCTGGGTCCATCTCGTGCTCCAGGGGTCCCGTCCCGTGGAATATCATCCGCCATGTCAATGGTCGTGAGAGGATGGCCGAAAAAGTGGAAATCGGCTGGAATGTGAAAGGTCAACAAAAGTCAAACCCTGAAGCGTGGAAAATGGCCCAAGAAGCCGGGAAGTGAAAAAGGCACGGAAATCAGGAGGAATACGAGGGGAACAAATCCCAAAAAGCGAAAATAGCAAAGGAAGTACCGAAACAAAGAAATGTTCGGTTCAAAGTGTTCGAAACGCGAAGGGGATCGCGAATCAAACGACGAAACGGGCGTAAAACGCGAGAAAACGGAGAAATGAAGAGAGGAAAATGCCCTAGAGAGAGAGGGGATAGATTTTCGGCTAAGGAGAATAAGGAAAATAGGGTTAGAAACCCTATTTTAAAAGACCCAAGCCAAAAGGACAAAACTGCCCCGATTTAGGCACTTTTGGCCGGTCGGCTACATTTTTGGCCGGCCGGCCAAATATTTGGCCGGTGATGTTTTTTTGTGGCCGGTTGGTGGCCGGTGGCCTTCCCATGTGGCCGGTGACGCTCCTACAACCTTGTTTAGGTCAGATGAGTGGTTTGGCACCTTTATTGTTCAACATACTACAAGAAAAGGCATTTTCGAAGCTCAACCGGCCTCCGTTTTGATCTCGGACCATGTCTTCTGTGCATGACACTCAAATTCGTGCAAGGCGTATCCTTTTTATATCCTCTACAAGATTCAAAAGTTGCCCCATGTGCATTTCAATTCAATTACATTGTTTAGCGCACCGCACTGTCCCGTGCATTCCACTTCTATCACACTGTCTCGTGCACTTGCGCTGCCTAGCGCATCACGCTGTTTTGTGCATCGCATCATTCGCGCTATTTTGCGCACCTCACTTGCATAGTCTTGTGCGTGTACGGTCTAGGAGACCTTAAATCCTCGGAAGGTGCAAAACCTTTGGTGCTTGCATGTCTGCATATGTTGTAGCGCTCATCATCCCTTGAATCGCTATGCATGCATACACGCATCGTAACGCGTACAACTTGCATTGATGTGAATGCTGCTCACGTGCATTGTCATGCATTTCAAGCCGTGCGTCATCGCGCATTAGAAAATTCATGCATTGTCATGCATTTCAAACTCGCATGCATTGTCACGCATTTCAAAGTCACGCGCTGTCACGCGTTCTAAGTTCATTTGCATTGTTATGCATTTCCCCAGCGTACGGTCTAGGAGACCTTAAATCCTCGGAAGGTGCAAGACCTTCGGTGCATTGATGTCATGCATCACATGCATATGTCATGCATCATTGTATAATGCATATGTCATGCATCATTGTAATATAGTGCATATGTCATGCATTTCAAAAAATGAAAACAAAAAGTGCATATGTCATGCATCATCATAAATACTGCATGTGTCATGCATCCCATGTTATATAGTGCATATGTCATGCATTTCATTGTAATATAGTGCATATGTCATGCATTTCATTGTTATATAGTGCATATGTCATGCATTTTCTGTAAGCATCCATTCCAGTAAATATTGCATTATAGCTTGCATGCATTCATTGCATCACCTCCATCCATGGCTCGCACCTCTCCTTGTTGAGCTTGGTTTGGTATGTGCTCATACTTTTCACGTCGAAGCACAGTTCTGTATGTGTACGCGCCTATTCCTTGATGAACTTGGTTTGAGGGTGGCGGCACCTTTTCTATGTTAGACGCGTCTCGTTTGTGTACATGCCTTTCCTAGGCAAGATTTGGTTTGGCCTGCGTGCCTTATCCATCGTATCTATTTCATTCCACTACATATTGTAAATATTGCATTATAGCTTGCATGCATTCATTGCATCACCTCCATCCATGGCTCGCACCTCTCCTTGTTGAGCTTGGTTTGGTATGTGCTCATACTTTTCACGTCGAAGCACAGTTCTGCATGTGTACGCGCCTATTCCTTGATGAACTTGGTTTGAGGGTGGCGGCACCTTTTCTGTGTTAGACATGGCTCGTTTGTCTGCATGCCCTTCCTAGGCAAGATTTGGGTTGGTTGCATGCCATATCCATTATATATATTACATGGTAGTGTAATCTTTGCATCCAGCATTAGGATCATTGTTCTTTCGTTAGCGGGTTGTTCCCCCACTTATGTCATTCCACCCAATACTTGTTCCCGCGTCTGTCTACATCACTCATAGTTCTGCATGTGTACAAGCTTTGAGGGTTGCGGCACCTTTTCTATGGTAGACGGACTTGTTACTTCCATCAATCTATTTGACATTTGTGTGGTTTTGAACCGCTCATGATTGGATCATGATTCGAATGCATTGCATATCTTTTGCATTGTTTCAATTGCATTGCATTTTCATTTGCATTATTATACATAGTTTTTGTATATATTGCATATCATTTTGCATTCATTTTGCATTGTCATGCGTGTTGCTAACAATATTGTACCTGTTAAGTTTGCTTTCTTTTCAGGCACGATATTGTATGTACGGTTCATTTGAGGCTGGTGCAACCAGACGAACCACACAGGTATTGTATCCTCCGCGTGAGACGTATTGAGAATCGCATAATTCTCTTGCATCCTTTTCTGCATTGTAGTGTAGTTTGGTGTATGCTTGCTTAGAACTATTGCATTGTATGTGCTTCGTTACAGCTTTCTTTGCATGATCATAAGTTATGCCCGGCTCTATGCATTGTCTTGCATTTTACCCCTGCCTTCAGGCGCATACTGTAGCAAGCCCGCGGGGGACCTCGCTACAGCTCGGACTCGATTTGTGTCACGGTTCGTAATCTGAACCAAAGAGTCCAAATCCGGCAAATCGTTTTGAGAAAATAGATTTTTGAAAGAAGTGCCAAACATGGACTACTTTGCCAGATACAGAGTCGCCACCTAAATATTTTATTTTTGGGAAATTTAGGAAACCCTGACTCGTTTGCCTAAGGCCACGTGTCCGTCATCACCAAAGTTGCCTCGGCTCGGGAACTTGGGTACGATTGGGGAAGGTCACTTCGTGAGCACCCCCGCTCGCCCGATCAAAGATCGGCCTCTACTAACCATGATATCTAGTTTTGAAAACATTGTGTGTTCTTATTCCGGTTATTAGCCTAGATTACTATGTGATGCGCACAGCGTACAAGTATAGACTGGATCGCCTAAATTGGAACAAAACACTTCATGTTTGTTTGTTTGAAAATGGTTTGATGGTGCTACCCGCAGGTAGGCTAAGACGTGGATTTGCCACCCTCGGGTGGGCTTAGAAAACATGATTTTGCCACTATCTAGTGGGCTTAAAACAAACATTTGATGAATTGTTCCAATTCAAATAACCCAACCTTCACCCACAGGCATTCAAGGCAGTTATATCACATAAGCACATAGCCTCATGGTAAGCATGCTATTCATGGCAGTCACTCACACGCATGCAAGGATGCCAAAGCATAAAACTCACCGAGTACTCCAAGCCAAAACAGAAACCGATTAGAAATCCATGCATGATCCTAAATATATAGAAATGCCTAATGCAACACATGCAAAAATGCAACTATAGCAGGCTCGGCTATTCTAAACATCGCATATTAGATGCAACAGCTATCAAGTATTCAACTCGGAATTGAAATACAAATGCAGTTAGTGTGATGCGCCGAGCCCGGTGCATGCAAAACAGATGAATGAATGCAAACATGCTATCATACTGTATGCTAATTGAAACATGCCCTAATCTAACCATCATAAGCGGGTAAATAAAAGGGAAGAAAGACGTGGGGTTGGAAGACATACATCACACGCACGCACACTTATTATAGTTGTGCCCTCGCGCAGAGGGTCCGAATAAATATACAGTCCCGAATAAAAGAATATTACAGTCCGAATAATACAGTCCAAAATGTGTACAAATTCCTAATTAATTTACAAATTAACTAAGAAAAAAAAATAAACTGGCATGCAAGCCAGGGACTGCCTTGATTCTGATGAATGATGTATGTTTAGGCTGCCTTGCGCGGAAATCCACTGGGATGCCCCAATTAGCCTCTGTTTCGCAATTGTTCTTGGAAAGCGCGCCAAGCCTCAGAAGACTGCTGATTCTTGATTTTGCTGCAACAGAGAGCAGGAAAGGGGCATAGCAATGTATTTTCGCAAATGTTGCATGCCTCGATCCTCGTGCCACCAATCACGCATCTCGATGCATGATGGCCGAGGAGTCGATTTGCACAATTCAATATGGAATGAATGCACATGAAAACGCAACAAAACCTAACTCCATCATGGATGATCCGGAGCGTCGGTGACTGGGGAATTGAGACACGTTCCGTTACTCAGAGTTCGTATCTTCTCCGTGTGAGACGTGACGAGAATTGAATGATTCTCCGCATTCCTAACTATGAAATGTAGTTGTTGCTTTGCATTCTTGCTTAAAACTGTTGCATCTGTTTGCGAATATTTGCTTCATTACAGCTTGCTGCACTTGCATGATCGTCAAGTTACATCCGGCTTTGTGCATGTCATTTTGCATTTTGCCCCCCGCCTGCGGGCACGCCTGCGGGCATATCTCTGTGTATCTCTATGATTGTCTAAGTCTTCGGCCTTGTCAAAATGGGTCGTCTCTGGCTTTGACATTCACTCCCGTCACTTCTTGACTTTCGAGTTCTGTCAAAGAGGGGCAACTGTAGACACCCCATTTTTGACCGACCTTAAGACTCAGACGTCACCGATTGAGCGCTCGGTGATGTTGCATATGGTGCTCGTTCAGAGGTCTCAGAGTCTCGGCCGTGAGCCTTGCCTCCGGACTTCCGGGCTTTTCTGTGCTTTGCCTCGGTTTGCGAACCAGGCTCGATTTTCTCTGTTTCTTTTCCCTGAGGGGAGGGAGAGGTCTTGTAGATCATCTCTCAGTGGCCGTGGGCTACATTTCATGGTCGTAGGCCATTTTGGCCATTTCGGAGCCCGGTTCCCGGTTTTCGGAGCCGTCAGGCCGAGTGCCTCGGTTCGGGACCGCCTAACCACCTCCGTTTGCCCCGGTTCTTGGCATACATCTTATTTACTCCCTTTTGAGGGACACTTGTCCAGGCCGAGAGACCAACTTCGTGGTCGAACACCACTCCCGGTGCCTAACAGTCGGTTTTCGGGGCCTCGGACTGCGCGTTTCGGCCCCCGAACCTTCATTTTGCATCGGTTTTCGTTCATTTTTGGCAGGGACCTCTGTTTCATCACCAGGAAGGTCGTAGAAGGGTGGGAGGCCAGTAATTGTTCCAGAAACCAGTTATATTCCATTATCGCCCTCCGACGCCCGTTTTTTCTCATTCAAAGCCAATGTTGACCACCCTAGGCCACTTTCCTCAACCCTAACCCCATATTTGTGATGTACACATCTGGGAGGCCACCAATATGTGGTGGCCGGCCAGAAATTCCATTTGACCCTTTTGAACCCCTTTGAAAAGTGGGTTGTTCTCTCTCCTGGTTCACAGTTGCCAATTTTCAACCACAGGGTTGTGTTGAGGACACATGGGAGGCCACCAATATGGCATGGCCGGCCACTAATTCCTTGACCTGTTTGACCCTTGGCCGGCCGGCCATGGGGAGGGCCGGCCGGCCACCTAAACCCTAGCAAACTGGCCGGCCATGTTCCTTGGGTCCTGTTCCTTCCAATTATACACTTTTTTTCCCCCAGATTCTGTATCCGGGGGGGCAATTTTTGGAGGGAAACTTGGAGGGATTTTCCCTCCCTTTTTTCCCCCTCTTTCTCCCTCTCTTTGACCTATATAACTAGCACCCCAGGTCTAGTTTTAGGGTTGAAAAAAAATTGGTTTTGGAGCATTGCATACACACACCCTCTATCTCTCTCTTCAACCCTCAAAAACACCCAAGTCCTACCCTTTTTCCACACCACCACCTAGCACCACACCACCACCTCCATTCCAGCAGCTTGGAGGACTTTTTCAGAGCTCAGGAGGCACCACTTCTCAAGCCAAAAGGCAGCTCAAGATTGGTCTACAAGGGTGAGCAACATTTCCCTCTTTTCTAGCTCATTTTTGCATCATTTCTTAGCCTTTCTTGCTTGTATATTTGAGCTCCGGCCATAACTGAAAGTAGTATTTTTTTGAGCTCCATTTCATCTTTCATTAAGGGCCTCTCACTGTTTGAGGCCCCTATTTGCACTTGCTTCATTATCCCTCTTATACCTATTTCTTGTGTAGTATTTTAGGCTCATGTGTAATCTGTTTTGAAGCATGTTATAAACTGTAAATAGGCTTATTTTGAGCCCTTCTTCAACATTGTAGAAGAGCTCATCACTGTTTGAATCCTCCATGTATCACTTTCTTTGATATCCATCTTTGGTCCCATTTTTGCATGATTTATTAGCCTATTTTCTTCTGTTTTTGGACCTTGGTCCGAACTGAAAATGGCCTTTTTTTGACTTATATCCATGTTTCATTAAGGGTCTATTGCTGTTTGGAGCATCATTTGTATACTTTGTGTTGTAGCCTCTCTTTTAGGCCATATATTGCATTGCATTTTGAGGATAGTTGTACACTGTTTTGGGCTCGGCCATCAACTGTAAAAAGTCATATTTTGGGCCCCTATTCAACATTGTTGAAGGGCCCTTACCTGTTTGAGACCAGCATGTATCAGTTGCTTCTTTATCTCTATTTTGGCCCTTATTTTGCATAGCATTTTGAGTGTATTTTATTGTTTTTGGGATTTGTCATAAACTGTAAAACATCATATTTTTTCCCCTCTTCAATATTGTAGAAGGCCCCTTCTCTGTTTAGGGACAGAAGCTTGCACTTGCTTCATTATCTTGCTTTTAGGGCCATTTTTGCATGCTAATTTAGCCCCACTTGTGCCCACTGTTTGGCCTTGATTTAAACTGTAAACATGCTTGTTTTGGGGCTTCCTTGCTTCTGTATTTACACTTCATGTTCAAATATTGCATGCATTGCATAGCTCTGGGCCATTTCATGCGCCAAAATTCATGTTTCGGGACTCGTTCCATGCATCGGGTACCACTTTGCCACGTTTCGGGCTGTTTTGCATCTCATTTTGCCTCTGAAATTTGCATGTTAGTATACCATTTTTCATGTTTTGCCATGTCATGTTAGAGTGGCATCCGTGCCGTAGGTTCGGTCCTCGGTTTGCGTGCACGCGTGCACGCATTTCGAGTAGTCTCATTTTCATCTAATGGCCTCTTGTGTGAGTGTGGTTGAGGTCCACTCGTGTTAGTGTAAGTCCATATTGCATTGTGTATGCTATTCATTCCATAGCATTGTGTATGCTAGGTTGTATGTTAGTGCATTGTGTATGCCATGTTACCTCGTGCATCGTGTATGCCATTTCATAGCATGTTGCATGTTAGGATATATCTTAGTTGCATTTCATGCATATCATGCATATTGCATTGTGATCGGGATAAGAGTTAGCCCGGGCACGGGAAACGAGGTGCGTTTCGTNAATGAACTAGGGGCACAGTCAAGTCAGGTGTTCTGTCTTTTCCCCCTCGTCATCAACATACTTGCCAGAAGGGCACTCTATCCACCCGGAAGAGGGCACAGCTAAAGCCGTCCGTAAGAGGCTGAAAGCTCTCAACATCCTCCAAACAACGAGGTATTAAGCCAAGTGCGAAGCACAAATCGGATGGATCAAGATATACCATTTCCTGTCTGAAACATCGACTAGACGTCACCGGAAGAAATAGCCGTGAGCCAAATAGTGTTGGGCGTGAATCCGCAACTTCCTATTCATTTACCAATCAATCCCCTAGGGAGGGATGGAAAGGAGAGAATAGAATAGAGAGGTGTAAGTTGAGAGAAAAGTAAGAAAAAGGTTTTAAGAGAAAAGCCGAGTCTGAGGGCCGAGTGATGTGAGAATCACAAATCAGAAAGGGTGGAAACATACCCGGAGGGACTGGCTCCCTGAGATCTAAGGTCTTTCGTTTTTGTAAACACGCCCGTGTGTCGTGTCTGTTGTCTTGTTTAGCCCAACTTTCGTTTTGGGTCTTTTCCGAGCGTGTCTCGTTGTGATTAGGTCGTGTGCCTTTTGTTTGAGTCTTTTTCCGCTGTGTTCAGTTGTAGGCTCGATACCCAGGTTGAAACCCTTTTTCAATTTCAAAATCGTTTATGCTCAAAGTGCTGTGCCATTCTCTACATTTATGCGAAGCAAAGGAAGAAAGGGGAGAATTTGGGGCATCTGAGTGTGTTTCAGTCTCAGCCGATTCCACCTTCGTATTCCGTCTTGTCAGATTGGGCTGTTTGTTCAAGATTTGCCGTGTGCAGAATAAACCGAGTACTGTGTTATGGGCTGTATGCAGATTAATCCTCATCAGAGTATGGGTTGTGTGTTCAGAATGGGGCAGTGGGTTTGCCTGGGTTATTTTTTTGTTGGCTGATTCGTTATCTGGTTATTACAATGCAAGTGTTCAATTTTCAGACATGCATATTAATCCCATTGCTATGAGGTGTAATATGGTGTGATGCAATGCAAAGTATGAAATGTAAAGATAAACACTTTTTTTTTCAGACAAAAAGTTTGTTTCATTTCATCATCTTTTCAAGGACAAGTTTTGGGAAACAAAATCTGCCTGCGGCAGTACAAAGTATCCTAACTACCAACAAAAAGGGAAAAGTACAAAAAGAAAAACAGCAAAAATCTGTATCAAACGTCAAAGTGGCTCCGGGGGCTATCAGTCCGTCCTAGTCCTCTTCCTGGACGAAGGTCCAGGAGCATCATCAGCACTGTCATCTGAGCCCGAGTCCAAGCCATCTCCGATCTCCTCCTCCGATGACTCTGCCTCTGCCTC
The DNA here is from genome assembly GCA_030407325.1 of Camellia japonica. Lineage (NCBI taxonomy): Eukaryota > Viridiplantae > Streptophyta > Magnoliopsida > Ericales > Theaceae > Camellia > Camellia japonica. Next base: position 115,582,369 of record JAPPVO010000017.1, on the reverse strand, counting down.
TGTCTCCGCCTCGGACGACTCCTCGTCATCATCTGGAACCGGCGCCCGAGAGCTACTCCCGACATGAGTGCGCCCCGCCTTGGTGCGGGGGAATACTCTGCCCTCCTCATCTCTCCCTTAGACAGGAACGCAAGGTCCAGCGGAGCACCCCCTACAGTGGGAATCTGGAAGGGAGGCTGAAAAGTATACAAAGGCAAATGCATCAGTGTACCGTGAACAGTTTATCAGTGCAGAATGCAGTGTATGAGTACAGTGTGTGAATATTGTGAGCAGTTTATCAGTGCAGCAGAATGCAGTGTATGAATACAATATATGAATGCTGTGAGATCAGTGTGTCAAGTTGTGTTGTGTGCATCAGATTATGTGAAGCAGTTTATGTATGGTTTGAGACTGTGGTTGAAGAACATACCGGAATGCTGTAAAGGGCCAGGAGGTCGAAGGTCCATTGTAGCATCCCCATCATGGAGGCATTCAACTCCAGGGACTGCCGGGTGTACTCGGAGGAAGCCTGCAAAAGTATTAGAGGCATCAGTATTCTGCAGAGTATCAAAGAAATGAAATGAAATGAAATGACAATGCAAGATGCGAAATACAATAATACATACTGGAGGCAAGTCAGGGACACTGACCAACTCGTGATCAGCCGGGGAGGGGCAAAGGGGATCTGGTAGGTTGCCCCACCCTACCCTCTGTACGTCAGCGAGGAAGGCAGTGCGGGCCAACCAGCCCCCCGCCCTCTCTGAGCTCCACTCCTGCCACGAACTCGGGCTCTCCTCGATGCTCCCACTCCGACTCCCGCTCCTGCCTTGGCTGCCGGTGCCACGGGCCTCTCTCTCTCAGCTCGACGGCCACTGCTCAGAGGCCGCATGATGTACGTCTGCTCTGCACATACTCTCTGTAATCGCCGATGCCTCTGAAGCGGATCGCCTCCCAGCCAATAGTGTACTCGGCCATCTGCTCAGCGGTGAATCTCTCGGTCTCCCTCATGTCTTCCGGAGGGTGAACCAAAACTATCTGCTCTGGTAACCCCAGGGTCTGGCGTAGGAAACGCTCACCTAGGTACCAAGCCCGACAGATCAGGCCCTCCAGCAGAATCCGGAAATGCGAGGTCTCCTCAGCACCGGTAAATCGGTCTCGAATCGTCGCTGGCAACGGAGCCCAAGGCTGCCAGGTGATCTGAAAATGAAATACAGTTTGTTATCTACTGTTATTGAAATTATACAGTGAAAAGCGAAGCTTAAATAAACTATAAAGTTAAACGTACCTCTGCGGGAGTGATGGTGTCAAAGTAGCGACGGAAGAAGCTAAACGTCTCCCGGCCTCCGCACACACACACCTCCCGTCGAAGCTCGCGCGAACGGGACGACGAGAGGGGTCTCCGTATCTGGCACTGGGGCTAGTCTGGGAAAGTAGGCGTAAACCCACAACTACAGAGCAAATACCAGTATGCTTATCAGATAAAGCAGAATGCAGGACAAAGCAGGAATAACAGAGCCGTGTATCGCGCAGTGTATTGTGCAGACAGTGTATTGTGCAGAGTGTACAGTGTGAGCAGTGTACAGTCAGTGTAAAGCAGAGTACAGGTGTGTGTGTGCCGTGTGTACAGAATACAATTAGTGGAAAGCAGACTACAGTGTGTGCAGTGTGCAGAGTACAGAAAATGTAAAGCAGAAAATGTAAAAGAGAAAAGAAACATACCTCCCAAGCACGCCAATAGCCCCCGAGCAACTGTCCCTGCCGGCGGGAAGCCGAGCTCATGTATCCATAAAGTGTAGCTAGAGCGGCGCCACCCCAGTCGTAGAGCAGGATCTGAGTGACATCCACTAAGGCGCTGAGTAGACAGAGGGGCACGGTATTCGCCCGGTCGGCGAAAATAGTGGTCCCCAGCATGAACATCAAAAAGCCGCGAGCGTACCGCTCCACCGCCTCTTGAGTCATCGGAGTCTCCTCCACCAAAGCTGGTTGGACCCTGAACTGGACGTCGAACCAGGAATATCGGACGAAGCCTGGGCGGGCGAGAGGTGGCACCTCGCCAAGTAGATAGATCTGAGCAGCCGTCCACATCGTCCATATCAGTGTCGAAGGGAATCGGACACACCCCCTACCCCGATGCCTGTGAGCATTGAGAAATCATAGGGAGTCATCGTCATATCTCCCGTCGCAGAAAGATGGAACGAGTCGGTGGTGTCCCACCACTCTCCGCTAGAGCAGCGAGGAGAGGCCTGCTCGCAGTGAGTCTGGATAGTCCTCTGCAGAATGCACCAAAACCGGCGTGATCCACGATGTGGCGGACACGCATCGGGTAGCTCTACGTACCAGTCTCGAGCGGCGATGTTCCCATACCCTCGGATGGTATGGGAATCTCCCTGTTTTCAAGCAAATAATTGCAAAGCAATGCTAAATATACTAGTTTTGAAAGGCATTCAGAATTCAGACAAATATAGCATGTGTGCAAGTTTTTTAGATGCAAATAGATAATGGGTGCCGGTGTGCTTGCAGTGAACTACAGCGTGTGATGCGTCAGCGTGTTTGAGTGGTTCAGTGCAAATATAGCATGTGTGCAAGTTTTTCCAGATTCAAATAGATACCGGGTGCCAGTGTGCTTACAGTGAACTACAACGTGTGATGCGTCAGCGTGTTTGAGTGGTTCCGTGCAAATATAGTATGTGTGCAAGTTTTTCAGATTCAAATAGATACCGGGTGCCGGTGTGCTTACAGTGAACTATAGCGTGTGATGCGTCAGCGTGTTTGAGTGGTTCAGTGCAAATATAGCATGTGTGCAAGTTTTTCAGATTCAAATAGATACCGGGTGCCGGTGTGCTTACAGTGAACTACAGCGTGTGATGCGTCAGCGTGTTTGAGTGGTTCAGTGCAGATATAGCATGTGTGCATGTTTTCAGATTCAAACAGATACCGGGTACCGGTGTGCTTACAGGGAACTATAACGTGTGATGTGTCAGCATGTTTGAGTGGTTCAGTGCAAATATAGCATGTGTGCGTGTTTTCAGATCCAAACAGGTATCGGGTGCCGGTGTGCTCATAGTGAACTACAGTGAATGGTGTGCCGTGTGTTCGAATGGTTCAAGGCCAGTGCAGTGCACGTGACAGTTTCAGACGGATATCAGTTGCAAGTATGGTTGCGATCAACTACAATGTACAGTGCGTCAGTGTATATGAGTTAAGCAGTTAAAGAATGTAATCAGCTACGGCAGTTTTATATTCTACATTGCGGAAATAAGACAGAGGAAGGAATGTTACCTCGGAAGCGCCGAAGGACAGATGAGATGTAGGCTCACGCAGGAGGAGCTCTGGTGGCATCGCCCTGTCAAAGCTCCGAAACTGGCGAAGTCCATCGGGAGGCAAGGCGTGAATTGCCGGCCGGTAGGTCGCCGGTCGAATGGGCGGACGCTCAAGGGAAGGAGCTCGGCCTCTGGGTCCATCTCGTGCTCCAGGGGAGTCCCGTCCCGTGGAATATCATCCGCCATGTCAATGGTCGTGAGAGGATGGCCGAAAAAGTGGAAATCGGCTGGAATGTGAAAGGTCAACAAAAGTCAAACCCTGAAGCGTGGAAAATGGCCCAAGAAGCCGGGAAGTGAAAAAGGCACGGAAATCAGGAGGAATACGAGGGGAACAAATCCCAAAAAGCGAAAATAGCAAAGGAAGTACCGAAACAAAGAAATGTTCGGTTCAAAGTGTTCGAAACGCGAAGGGGATCGCGAATCAAACGACGAAACGGGCGTAAAACGCGAGAAACGGAGAAATGAAGAGAGGAAAATGCCCTAGAGAGAGAGGGGATAGATTTTCGGCTAAGGAGAATAAGGAAAATAGGGTTAGAAACCCTATTTTAAAAGACCCAAGCCAAAAGGACAAAACTGCCCCGATTTAGGCACTTTTGGCCGGTCGGCTACATTTTTGGCCGCCGGCCAAATATTTGGCCGGTGATGTTTTTTTGTGGCCGTTGGTGGCCGGTGGCCTTCCCATGTGGCCGGTGACGCTCCTACAACCTTGTTTAGGTCAGATGAGTGGTTTGGCACCTTTATTGTTCAACATACTACAAGAAAAGGCATTTTCGAAGCTCAACCAACCGGCCTCCGTTTTGATCTCGGACCATGTCTTCTGTGCATGACACTCAAATTCGTGCAAGGCGTATCCTTTTTATATCCTCTACAAGATTCAAAAGTTGCCCCATGTGCATTTCAATTCAATTACATTGTTTAGCGCACCGCACTGTCCCGTGCATTCCACTTCTATCACACTGTCTCGTGCACTTGCGCTGCCTAGCGCATCACGCTGTTTTGTGCATCGCATCATTCGCGCTATTTTGCGCACCTCACTTGCATAGTCTTGTGCGTGTACGGTCTAGGAGACCTTAAATCCTCGGAAGGTGCAAACCTTTGGTGCTTGCATGTCTGCATATGTTGTAGCGCTCATCATCCCTTGAATCGCTATGCATGCATACACGCATCGTAACGCGTACAACTTGCATTGATGTGAATGCTGCTCACGTGCATTGTCATGCATTTCAAGCCGTGCGTCATCGCGCATTAGAAAATTCATGCATTGTCATGCATTTCAAACTCGCATGCATTGTCACGCATTTCAAAGTCACGCGCTGTCACGCGTTCTAAGTTCATTTGCATTGTTATGCATTTCCCCAGCGTACGGTCTAGGAGACCTTAAATCCTCGGAAGGTGCAAGACCTTCGGTGCATTGATGTCATGCATCACATGCATATGTCATGCATCATTGTATAATGCATATGTCATGCATCATTGTAATATAGTGCATATGTCATGCATTTCAAAAATGAAAACAAAAGTGCATATGTCATGCATCATCATAAATACTGCATGTGTCATGCATCCCATGTTATATAGTGCATATGTCATGCATTTCATTGTAATATAGTGCATATGTCATGCATTTCATTGTTATATAGTGCATATGTCATGCATTTTCTGTAAGCATCCATTCCAGTAAATATTGCATTATAGCTTGCATGCATTCATTGCATCACCTCCATCCATGGCTCGCACCTCTCCTTGTTGAGCTTGGTTTGGTATGTGCTCATACTTTTCACGTCGAAGCACAGTTCTGTATGTGTACGCGCCTATTCCTGATGAACTTGGTTTGAGGGTGGCGGCACCTTTTCTATGTTAGACGCGTCTCGTTTGTGTACATGCCTTTCCTAGGCAAGATTTGGTTTGGCCTGCGTGCCTTATCCATCGTATCTATTTCATTCCACTACATATTGTAAATTGCATTATAGCTTGCATGCATTCATTGCATCACCTCCATCCATGGCTCGCACCTCTCCTTGTTGAGCTTGGTTTGGTATGTGCTCATACTTTTCACGTCGAAGCACAGTTCTGCATGTGTACGCGCCTATTCCTTGATGAACTTGGTTTGAGGGTGGCGGCACCTTTTCTGTGTTAGACATGGCTCGTTTGTCTGCATGCCCTTCCTAGGCAAGATTTGGGTTGGTTGCATGCCATATCCATTATATATATTACATGGTAGTGTAATCTTTGCATCCAGCATTAGGATCATTGTTCTTTCGTTAGCGGGTTGTTCCCCCACTTATGTCATTCCACCCAATACTTGTTCCCGCGTCTGTCTACATCACTCATAGTTCTGCATGTGTACAAGCTTTGAGGGTTGCGGCACCTTTTCTATGGTAGACGGACTTGTTACTTTCCATCAATCTATTTGACATTTGTGTGGTTTTGAACCGCTCATGATTGGATCATGATTCGAATGCATTGCATATCTTTTGCATTGTTTCAATTGCATTGCATTTTCATTTGCATTATTATACATAGTTTTTGTATATATTGCATATCATTTTGCATTCATTTTGCATTGTCATGCGTGTTGCTAACAATATTGTACCTGTTAAGTTTGCTTTCTTTTCAGGCACGATATTGTATGTACGGTTCATTTGAGGCTGGTGCAACCAGACGAACCACACAGGTATTGTATCCTCCGCGTGAGACGTATTGAGAATCGCATAATTCTCTTGCATCCTTTTCTGCATTGTAGTGTAGTTTGGTGTATGCTTGCTTAGAACTATTGCATTGTATGTGCTTCGTTAAAGCTTTCTTTTGCATGATCATAAGTTATGCCCGGCTCTATGCATTGTCTTGCATTTTTACCCTGCCTTCAGGCGCATACTGTAGCACCCGCGGGGGACCTCGCTACAGCTCGGACTCGATTTGTGTCACGGTTCGTAATCTGAACCAAAGAGTCCAAATCCGGCAAATCGTTTTGAGAAAACAGATTTTTGAAAGAAGTGCCAAACATGGACTGCTTTGCCAGATACAGAGTCGCCACCTAAATATTTTATTTTGGGAAATTTAGGAAACCCTGACTCGTTTGCCTAAGGCCACGTGTCCGTCATCACCAAAGTTGCCTCGGCTCGGGAACTTGGGTACGATTGGGGAAGGTCACTTCGTGAGCACCCCCGCTCGCCCGATCAAAGATCGGCCTCTACTAACCATGATATCTAGTTTTGAAAACATTGTGTGTTCTTATTCCGGTTATTAGCCTAGATTACTATGTGATGCGCACAGCATACAAGTATAGACTGGATCGCCTAATTGGAACAAAACACTTCATGTTTGTTGTTTGAAAATGGTTTGATGGTGCTACCGCAGGTAGGCTAAGACGTGGATTTGCCACCCTCGGGTGGGCTTAGAAAACATGATTTTGCCACTATCTAGTGGGCTTAAAACAAACATTTGATGAATTGTTCCAATTCAAATAACCCAACCTTCACCCACAGGCATTCAGGCAGTTATATCACATAAGCACATAGCCTCATGGTAAGCATGCTATTCATGGCAGTCACTCACACGCATGCAAGGATGCAAAGCATAAAACTCACCGAGTACTCCAAGCCAAACAGAAGCGATTAGAAATCCATGCATGATCCTAATATACAGAAATGCCTAATGCAACACATGCAAAAATGCAACTATAGCAGGCTCGGCTATTCTAAACATGGCATATGAGATGCAACAGCTATCAAGTATTCAACTTGGAATTGAAATACAAATGCAGTTAGTGTGATGCGCCGAGCCCGGTGCATGCAAAACAGATGAATGAATGCAAACATGCTATCATACTGTATGCTAATTGAAACATGCCCTAATCTAACCATCATAAGCGGGTAAATAAAAGGGAAGAAAGACGTGGGGTTGGAAGACATACATCACACTCACGCACACTTATTACATTTTGCCCTCGCGCAGAGGGTCCGAATAAATATACAGTCCGAATAAAAGAATATTACAGTCCGAATAATACAGTCCAAAATGTGTACAAATTCCTAATTAATTTACAAATTAACTAAGAAAAAAAATAAAACTGGCATGCAAGCCAGGGACTGCCTTGATTCTGATGAATGATGTATGTTTAGGCTGCCTTGCGCGGAAATCCACTGGGATGCCCCAATTAGCCTCTGTTTTGCAATTGTTCTTGGAAAGCGCGCCAAGCCTCGGAAGACTGCTGATTCTTGATTTTGCTGCAACAGAGAGCAGGAAAGGGGCATAGCAATGTATTTTCACAAATGTATGCATGCCTCGATCCTCGTGCCACCAATCACGCATCTCGATGCATGATGGCCGAGGAGTCGATTTGCACAATTCAATATGGAATGAATGCACATGAAAACACAACAAACCTAACTCCATCATGGATGAATCCGGAGTGTCGGTGACTGGGGAATTGAGACACGTTCCGTCACTCAGAGTTCATGGCAAACAAACACAAAAGCTTCACAAAGCTAGGCCTAAATCATGCTTGAACAAGGGCTTACATCCTAAAGCATATTAAGGCATCAAAGTGACATTACATGGCATGTATGCGAAACATGCAAGGAGTACTAAAACCAACTTAACACAAAGTTATAACATGGCAATATAAGCATAAAATACAGCCATGGCATGCTCAACACACACTTGAACATAAGGCTCCCTAAGAGGCCAAAACTTGCCCTTTTCAAGCACATCAAGGAGAGGGGGTGGCCCTCTCCTTCTTGGGACTTCAAAGCATCATCTTCACCACTGAAATCCCTCAAGATTTCAGTGGTGGAGAGACCTCAACACCAAAATCCCGAAGCTCTCACAAAATAGCACAAAATGAGGTCTTTTCAAGGCCCAAGGGTGGTCAAACCCTCCCAAAGCACAAAACACTCTTAACCAACAATAAAGAGGACCAAAAAAATAGAACTTTTATGTGTTGATCACCAAGCACAAAAACAGTTCTAAGCTATGTAAAAATGGAGTGCAAAAATGGGGTAAAAAGGGGTAGTTTCTTACCCTTGAAGACCACCTTCACAAAGGTTGATATTGTTGCTTCCTTGAGCTCAAATCCAACCAAAAGCTTCAAGAACCAGCCCTTAGAACCTCAGTAACCAAAGGAAGGTGAAACACTAGGTGTTGATGAGCAATAGTAAGTCACAAACACCTAGTGTACAAATAAGAGGGAAGAAGAGAGATGGGATAGATACAAAACTTCTAACCTAAAACCAGAGCTTCTTCTCTGTCTAAAATGTCTAAAAATCCAAACTCCTTCCAACCTTGAGCCAAGAGGAGGAAGGGTCCTCTTATAGGCAACTAAACTTACAAGTTAAGCTAACCAAGAGGCTCATCCCTCCATACACGTGTATGGAGGGGAAACAATGTTATAAAGCTGTCTGAAAATATCTCCAAAAAAGCTGTAAAGTAGTCGGCAGGGCAAAATGGTCATTTTGCCAAAATTGACTGCCGACCGGCACAAAAGAGTGCCGACCGGCACAATATAGTGCCGATGGCAACACCAACCAGCCGGTGGCCTCTAGCCACTGCCGGTGGTGTGTGGGGATGCCTCACAAGGCATTCTCTGCCCCTCCAAGGCAAAGCACAAGTGTTTGGTACAAAACCAGACACAAAACGGTCAAGTTCGGAGATCCTGAGGCAAGGCACGTAGCCGAGAACTCCGGGAACTCCAAACGAACACGAACATGGATAATCACCGAGTGTTCCCGCGGTGACGTCCAAGTCTTGAGGACGGTCAAAAATGGGGTGTCTACAGGAAGGAAGTGCAGATCACCGATATGTTGGACCGAGGTAGGAGATAAAGCTTTGATCGGCCCCGATCTAGTTCAAAGGACAACTGAAAGGATCAAGCTTATCCAGCAGAGAATCAGGACTGCTCAGAGTCGACAAAAGAGTTACGCCGACCATAGAAGAAAGGAGTTAGAGTTTGAAGTTGGGGATCATGTATTCCTGAAAGTTTCGCCAATGAAAGGAGTTTCCAGATTTGGGAAGAAGGGTAAGTTAGCACCTCGTTACATTGGGCCGTTTGAAATCCTTGAGAAGGTGAACCCGGTTGCCTACAGACTTGCTTTGCCGCCGGGATTAAGTCAAGTCCACAATGTGTTTCATATTCGATGTTGAGGAAGTATATTCGGAATCCACTGCACGTGATTGATCACTTTGGATTGTGGTTGATGAAGATTTAGGCTATGAAGGGAAGCCGATGTGTATTATCGATAGACAATGAGACAATTGAGAAATAAGGCAATACCGATGGTGAAAATTGAATGGAAGAGCATTACGGCAAGGATGCTACATGGGAAATGGAAGAAGAAATGAAAGCCCGATATCCGGAGTTATTCTCGAATCAAGGTAACTCAAGTTGGGGACCAACTTCTTTAAGGGGGGTAGGATGTAATAACCCTCACATTGTCCTAACCATACTCATATGCATTTATACGATTTTATCCTGTTAAGCTTGCATTTCAGATCTTGTCTTTGTTTTGCTTAAGTGTTATTTGCATGCTTTGTTCCTTGTTTGGTGTGTGGTTAGCCTAGACTAATCTGAGCCGAGGTCACCTTAAGCCTAGAACTACCTTGGAACCCTTTCCTGGTCGGCCTCCACCCCTGCCCTAACATGTGTGCCCAATATGTCACTATCTAGGCCGAGGTGTTCACCACCAAGGCCGAGAAGTGTATTATCTAGGCCGAGATGTTACCCTTGAACCCAAGTGATCTTGCTCCTGGACTGGTACGACCTAGACCGAGGTGTGGCACATCTAGGCCGAGGTGTGGCACAGCTAGGCCAAGTGTTGTCCTTTCTAGCCTAGGTCATTGTCCTTTGCTTGCCGAAGCTTTGTCCTAGCCGAGATCATTGATTGCCGGAGTGCCCATGCTGTTTAGCTTGTTGAACACACTTTGTCATAGTTTTGTCTTGTCAATCAGTCACCTTTTTGAGGTAACCCAATCCGGTAGCGCCACGTGTCCGAGCTGAGGGTTAAGTCAGCCGATAGACCTAGAAACATATCATTTTGTATCAAATCTTGCCTTTTAGAGAGAGAAGCTCTAGGAGGAGAGGAAGAAGAAGCTTTTGAGAGAAGAGTAGACTTCCAAGTTTGATCTTGGGTGTTTGAGCCGTTAGATTCGTGTCTTGAGGTTAGAATCTTAACCTACTCTTGTTGTTCTTATTGATCATCTAGCTGCATTGCATGATCGAATCTGTTCTGCATGCCGTGCATTGATTTAAAGTTGGTTTTAGAAAGAGAAAGTTAGTGTTCATGTGTTCTTGAAGTAAAGCCTTGTTTGATCCGAAAGTTTGTAACAAGTTCCATGTTTTTGTGTTTGTTTTCATAAGATCTTCAAGTATAGGTACCCAGGTCCATGTTTTCGAACTCATAGCATGAGAATCCTAGATTTTGAAATAACAAGTTGTGATTGAGCATACATGTCTTTCATGTTCTTCATGTTCATGTTCTTCATGTTCTTTAGCAGAGGGAAACCCAGATTTTCCCGACTTCATATCCTTGAATGTGGCCCTCGGGACCACACCTCGGCGATGAGGTGTGGAACCTCGGCCTAGACCTAGTTGGTGCCCAGCATGTTTTCCCGGGATGAGAAACGGTGTTTTATTTTGATTTGACTTAGTTTTTGAAGAATGCCGAGATCATCTGTATGCATGTGAAAATTGTTTGAAAGTGCATTCAACAGACTTTGCCATGTGTTTGTAGGACTTGGACTTGCCTTGACCCCGACGTTTGAAGAACTATGTGAGTGGTATTTTTAATAAAGCTATGTTACAATGTTTTGATAAAAGTCTTGTTTTGCTTTGTTTTGGAAAGCATTTGTAAGCATGAATGATTATTCCTATTTTGTATATCAAGTATTATATCTTGTTTTGATGACATTCTTGGAAAGTCCTTACGTGCTAGAGGACTCTAAGCATTTGCAGCACAATCTTGAAAGTCCGTACGTGATAGGGGACTATAAGCATTTGTAGCACAAATTTGGAAGTCCGTACGTGCTAGGGGACTATAAGCATTTGTAGCACAAGTCCTTAGTGTCCGGGGAATATAATGCAACGAAACCATTGTTTTGAGATATCTCCCTTGTCTTGCCTCGTCTTGAGATATCTCCCTTGTTTTGAGATAAAGGGGTTTTACCGCGTGGGTTTGTTTGTCCGGAATGTCATCACTTGTACTATATTGATGCTAGTAAGCATCCCTTGAAGCTTGAAAGATTTGCTAGATGGACTTGGTTCATCCCTTGATTTGCTCTAATTATGTTATGTACCGTTTGATAAAGATCTTGAATATCAGTCATGCAAACCCCTTTATTATTCATACCATTCACTGAGTATCCAGGCTCACCCCTCTCTATATATATGTAGGTGACGAGCAGGACGACGGTGACGCCTAGATGTACTTGCCACTTGTTTTGGATTTTGCACTTTTGCAGCATCTTGAAGATCGTGCTTCTTAGTTGTATTTCACTGTATTTTGTATTTGATGGCTAAGAAGCCTTTTGGTCAAGATGTATTTTTGTACTTCGTTTTGTTGTATTAAAGCTATGTAAAGATGTATGACATTCCATTTGACTTATGCACTGCTCTTATGGACTACTTAGCTTTTAATTTATTGCTTCCGCATTTGTAAGCCCCATATGTGTACTCTGTTTGTGTGTGAATTTTAAAAGTTGGCCTTCAGTAATCTCGGATTACTGGCCATCACGACACCATTCTACTAGGGGCGGAATGGGGTCGTGACACTGTTGCCCTGCAAATTGGCAACATTTAGTAGAGTTGATGAATTCATACTCTCAAAATTTGCAGAAGTTTGCCTAATTCTTTTACGAAATTCATCAATATGCTTATTGTGATACCCATGTTCCGTAATATGTTAATTGGTCCCTAATGCGAATGTGATTATATGTTTTGATATGATTTTGTGTGCCATTATATGAAAATATGTGACTTTAAATTTCTATCTGTTCACCGTAGGAATATCTGTTTGATTGATTGCTTTGAAAATTAAATTGAGGGCCTTATCGGCCACAGAACCCGAAATTGATTACGCCATTGTGATTAGCATAATTTTTAGAGCCTACGGTGGAATTTAATTAAAAATTGATTTTGGTCAATTTAAACTGATTAAATTGATGAATGAAGTGCCCAAATATTTTATATTAAAATATATGTTAGTGGGGCTTGTTGTATGTTAGCCTTACACCCCCCTTTGGCCTCTTGAACTCAAAAATCTGAGTTAGACAATTGGGAGAGAGAGGGAGAGGCCGGCCATAGTGAGAGAAAGGGGGAGAATTGTGCTATTTGGCTTAAAGCTTGGAAATCTTGAAGAATTGGCTCAAGAATTGACTAGAACTTAGAAGATTAAAGCTTCTAGGTGAGTAATTCTTAAATTATAGTTTGTAATTTTGTGTGCTCAAGCTAATTAGGTGATCAAGAGTAAGATTGAGGTGAAATTGTGTTGGATTTGTTAAATTGAAGCTTAATATGTGCATGCATGTAAGAATTACCTTGAAATTGCATGTTTGAGCACAAATGTGTGTAATCCATGTGAAATGTTAAAGGAAACTCATGTTTTGATCACCATTTAAGTTATTCAAGTTGAGAATATGGCTAATTCATCACATGCATGTACAATTTGGGAAGATATGAGCTTGCATGCATGAGTTGGTTATGTTGGTGTTAAGCTTGACACATTTTGGGCCATGCATGTAGATATATCAAGAAATTGAGCTTCATAATGTTATAATCTTGCATTGGTGCCATGTTGGTATGATTATATTTGAGAATTGAGCCATTGCATGCAAGTAATGTAGCTGGAAAGTCAAAAAGAAGCTCAAGAACTCAATCTGGAATTCCCAGATTTTTTATGTCCACTCGAGCGGGGTAACTGCCGCTCGAGCGAGAAAATCGAGCTCCCAGCATTTTTGGCAGACATGGCTCCCGCTCGAGCGGGGAGCTATGTAGGCAGGCCTTCCGCTCGAGCGGGGATTTGATGTAACCAGTACTTTGCAGGCCTTAAGAGTCCGCTCGAGCGGGGAATTCCACGCTCGAGCGGGGACCCTGTTTTCTGAAACTTTGAAAATGCATTATGTGTTTTGTTTTTTCGTTCCTTTTCACTTCTAAGCACTCTTAGGCATGCATTGAGCATTGTAATTGAATTAAAGAGATAAGAATGAAGCCTAAAGAGGAATATGTGAATTAAAGAACGGATTGAATTGGTAGTGACCCTTTTGTGTTCATGGAATATGTAGGGTCGGGCTCTAGGGCAAACCAAGCAACCGATCACTGTGAGTAGTATCGATATTTTGAAGCTTTTCAATTGTCCAATTGCTTATTCCCTTATAAATTGCTAGTTTGAATTATGGACAAACGATTGATAAATGATTGGGCCGAAGGCCGATTGATAAATGATTGGGCCAAAGGCCGATTGACATGAATGATTGGGCCGAAGGCCGATTGATGAATGATTGGGCCGAAGGCCGATTGATAAATGATTGGGCCAAAGGCCGATTGATAAATGATTGGGCCAGAGGCCAATTGACATGAATGATTGGGCCGAAGGCCGATTGATGAATGATTGGGCCGAAGGCCGATTGATAAATGATTGGGCCAAAGGCCGATTGATAAATGATTGGGCCAGAGGCCGATTGACATGAATGATTGGGCCGAAAGCCGATTGATGAATGATTGGGCCGAAGGCCGATTGATATAAATGATTGGGCCAAAGGCCGATTGGCATGAATGATCGGGCCGAAAGCCGATTGATGAATGATTGGGCCGAAGGCCGATTGATATAAATGATTGGGCCAAAGGCCGATTGACATGAATGAATGGGCTAGAGGCCATTTTGATACGAATGGAAGTTTGAAAGGCCTAAAGGCCAGTTTAAAATGAATGATAGTCTGATATGAATGATAGTCACTTGACTTAAATTGTGTATGTACATGACAAATGGAAATATGAAGTGGGCCCAAGGCCGTTTGAAGTATGTTGTTCTACATATTGTTTGTGTATCCTCTTTATCTGATATTATTCACTGGGCTTTCGCTCACGCTTATTCATGTGTTTGTAGGTGAGCCAAGAGATGTCCAGACCCAGCCTTAGTAAAGTCAGTTTGGAACAACTAAGGTTTTGAGGAGTCAGCCCTTGCGTCTCACGCACGAGACACGTCTTTGCCCTTTCGTTATGTATTTATATTTTGTCAGGTTGGCGAAGTCTTTGAATGTGTCGGTATATAGTTTTGTTTGGCTGACTTAGATTTGAGTGATCTTGTTTGTACAGAATTTTATTTTATTGCATTTTCTGTTGTGAGTTATTAATATATGTATGTAATGATGTGCATATAAGTACGGCTCTATGGACAAAGTTTCAAATTGCTTCCGTTTGGCCCCCATGAACTCTGTTAAAATACGTTTGGATTGGTTTGAGACCGTAAGTAATCTCATGATTACTGGCCGGTTATGTCCTTAACCCACGGGGGCGGGTTCGGGTCATGACACTTATAGTGAAGCTTTCATAAGGAAAATTCAATGTCTTGAAGTTCCACCTCTTCATCATTGTTCAGAATGATTTTTTCGTAACCAGAACGAACTTTGAGATACAAGTCTTGAACTTCTGTCTGCAATAGACCTTTGGAATGGATGAATGCCCACAACTGTTTTTCTGGATTAGTAACCTGAATGCACAGCAAATTCAACATTCACAACTCATGCATTCTACAGTCATAATTAGATAGCGGGTATTGCTGACAAGTGCCCCTAGGGCATAAGAAAAAGACCAAAAAAACAAAAATGTGAATACCACAAGATACTTTTCTCTAATTTCAAAACACTTTCCATTGGTTTCAAAACTCGTTTTGATCTTTTACCATTTTCAAAACACTTTTTACCCAAATTCTAATATTAAACGATGTTCCATCATAACCAAAAATATATATATAATTAAAGCAAGAGACTTACTTCAATCTCATTCATCAATTTCATGGCCTCAGTGATGCAAACTACCTGGCCTTTCTGGAGCTTGTCTCCTACCTGGAGAATCACAATCAGAAATCAGAGATAAGGTAAAAGATGACTTGTAAGTTGTACTTTATTTTGAAAAGGAAAAAATAAATAAATAAATAAATAGAGAAAATCTAGCACATAATAGAAACAAAAGGAATGGGCTGGCGGACAATATGGGAAGGGGAGAATTTCAAAATTATTCAAAATGATTTAAGAATTATGCATTATCCATGAATATTCATATACAAACTAATTATATAGGAGTATTCAAATTAATCTGAATTTCAGGGTCATTTGAAGGGAAACCCATCATCAGTATTCAAGATAACATTATAAAAATTTTACTAGATAATTTGTTACAAATAAAAAATGAAAGCTTTCTTCAAGATTTTGAGTCATTTTGTCAATAACTTCTTCATTATGAGTCAAGTTGTGCCCAAACTTCAAGCCTATCGGCTTCATGTTGGCATAACATCAAAACTAGCTGCTTCCGCTTTTCTTTTCCAGCAGTATAGCTCTCAATATGGCCCCAAATAGGGTGATATTGATCCTTCTACATATAATCAAAGAAATTCATGGATAAACTGCAAAAATTAGCATAGACAAATACTGTGCCAACAGAAAATAAATAAATTTAAAAAGACAAAAAAAAAAAAAAAACTGTAGCAAAGAAGCAATAAGACTACTTTTGGGCTAACACATCTCAAAACCTTTAGTAGCTGCAGGTTCCATATGCTGCAACTATAATTATCTTACCAAATCACTCAAAGAGCTCCCATTTTCACGTCCATGTCCTTTTGGATCAAGTTGGGGAGCATCGACTTGCTCATTCAAAAGATGATGAACAAATACAGAGACAGATTGAGCTTCACTTTGGGAAAAATTTATGCTGTTCAGATCATGCCATTCAGACTCATGGGAAAACCAGCCCAAAGTGGCTCTGTAAAGGCCAAAAAAGACACTCAATTTCCAGATGCAATATTATACTACAAAAAAAAAAAAGAAAAAAAGAAAAGAAAAAAGAGAGTTTAAAATAGAAGCTACAGAACTGAATATTAGTATATCTAAGGGCTTCAGAAGTGTTGATATAAAAAAAAGAGAGTTTATGGAATAGCGTCACATAACTCAAATCATTTCCCTACAAATTGGCCAACTCACAAATCAGAGTAATCTACAACTTAACACAAATCAGTATCCACACAAAAATTCCAGACCACCACCAACTATCCTTGGCTTGATTCATAACAGAGCTAGGAAGTGACCACTTCAACAAGAACCAGGCATTTGTCACATCCTCTTTGAAGCTTGAGATGGACATTATCCTAATTCTCACAAGGTAAAAACAACAATCCAACTCTGGTTCTGAACAAATTAATAATAATAATAATAAATTCAAGAAATTAATTCAATAAAGTATATTTTTATACTAATGGAGTTCCTGTAGGATTCTCTAATTTTTGTAATAGAACCCAATTTCTTTAGATTCAACAATTTTTTTTTTTTAAAAAAAAAAATTTATGTTCAACCCAAGAACCTAATTTCATATTCAGGTTTTAATTTTTCCAATTCAAATTCAGATATTTTTCCCAACTCACATTCAAGAAATTAAAAATAAAAAATTCACAACCTAAAACTCAATTCTAATTTTTTATTTGCTCAATCAAAACCCTAATTTTTCGATGAAAATCCCCAAATCAAAATCCTAGCTTGAATTTCCAAACCTGACTGATGGGTCGAAGATTTTTTCTTCGCCGAGTGGCATGCATTTGTCTCTTTCGTCTCCTTCAAGCGTTCTCCTTTCGACAGTTCTCTCTCTCTCTCTCTCTCTCTCTCTCTTCATTCTACTATTCTCAAAGTTCTCTCTTTTTTTCTTCATTTGTTATTCTCCTTTTCACTAGTTGTTATGGTTCCTCCCGGAATAAATGAATCAGAATCGAACATCAGGTTTGAGTCAATAGCTTCACATAATTTTGTTTAACTTGAAGAGGCTTTCGCTTCTTGGAGCTCTTGTTGTCCATTTGGGTTTGGGTTTGGGGTTTGATAGAGAGCGATTTAGGTTTGGGTTTGGGGTTTGATAGAGAGAGAGAGAGAGAGAGAGAGAGAGAGAGAGGGGTTTGGAGAGTATTTTCTATGGTAATGTTCTTGCAAGGAGATGATGAAAGCACATAGACATGGCGAGATAGTGTGGCAGAGAGAGAGAGACAGTGAGGGCTGTGGCATTTCGATTGGTTTTTTTTTTTTTTTTAGTGTTTGGCGCTCAAAATTTTGAGCGCCTAATTTTATTTTAGTCATACTATTCATGACAGAAATTCCGTGTCGTAAAAAGTAAAATACTTTTAACGGCTAGCATATGTGCATCGTGGAAAGTATACTTTTTAACGGCTTACTTTTTGTGCGCTGTAAAAAATGTAATATTTTTAACGGCTGGCTTTTTATGCGTCGTGAAATGTTCAATATTTTTAACGGCTGGTATACGCATGTCGTGTATAGTTGATGTATTAATGGCATGGTATATGTACATCGTAGAAAGTTTTATTATTTATGGCTAACATTACAAGCCGTAAAAAAAATCATCATTATTAGTATTCACGGCCTACGCAATAGACACGCCGTAGTTGGAAAAGCATTTACGACATGCAAAAAAAACAAGTTGCAAAAATGAGAAACTACAGCGTGCATTTATTATATGTCATTGATGTGGTGCCGTAAAAAGTCAATTTTGTTGTAGTGGTAGGTTTCTGAGGCTCAAAATCGAGGCTTCTTGCTGAGGAAATCAAGTGTTTGGCAAGCATATAAATTCATCATTGGGTGATCAATCGGTGGTGCCCAAGTCTTAAAGGCGGTCAAAAATGGGGTGTTTACAGCTGCCCCACTTTGACAGAGGTTGAAGTCATGCAATGACGTGAATAAATGTCAAAGCCCAGAGACGACCCATTTTAACAAAGCCGTAAGACTTGGTAAACAATCAATACATAAATTAAATTGGTTGAACCTAAAGGTTGCCTACGTATCCCTTTGCACTGAATCAAACTAGCGTAGTTCAGGGGCTAGATGCAAATGATATGCACAAAGAATATAGTTGAAAGCTGGTTATTTCGAAAATTCATGATCATGTAAAACAATGCACTGAGAAATAACAAGATAACAACATATGCAACAAGCTGTAAGCTTAAATCAAAATAGGTCCAACCAAATAAGCAAAATTCAATTCAAAACATGCTTCACATGAAAGGAGAAAAAACACACCCTAATCACACTAAAAACATGAGAAGAGAAAGAGAAAAATCACTCAGGGTCATGCGTCTGCACACCCTGAGATACTCTAATCATGCTGAAAACGCGAGAAGAGGAAATGTGATGATGCAATAGATGCAACGAGTACAATGATCGCGCGATAGAATTGTGCAATAGATGCACAATGTAGTGAGATTGTGTGATAGATGCACAATATAATGAGATTGTAATCATGTGATAGATGCACAGTGTATAATCATGCGATAAATGCACGGAGTGGTATGATCGTGTGATAGATACACGATGTAGTATGATTATGCGATAGATGCACAATGTAGTATGATTGTGCGATGGATGCACAATGTGGTCCGATCATGCAATAGATGCATGATGTGGTATGATTGTGCGATAGATGCACAATGTGGTCCAATCGTGCGATAGATGCACGATGTGGTATGATTGTGCGATAAATACGTAATGTAGTATGATCGACAAGCAAATGTAATGGATGATGCTTAGGAAGTGCGATACACAAACAAAGTGGCGCTTTAGAAAGCACCGCACATGAATACGACATAGGGTGACGTAATTGAAAATCAGTACAATGACAATGCATGTTCTATGCAACCTAAGATATAATGCAAGTTCTATGCAAACATGATGGATATATGAGTCACGATGCAATGCGCAGATGCAACGTAAGAGGTATGTGAGAATACACAGTCTATACAAAAGATATGTGAATCGAAAAGACGAACAAAAGCAATGTTCGACTATGACCTCCAACTTACCGCTCAGAGGCTCTGCAAAATGCGCAAAAAGGATACAACTTGCTCACTTTTGAAATCTGGGCCCATTCATGCACCGGAGACACAACGGGATTTGGAACGATGCAACCGGAACACAAGTTCAAGATCTCCGGAAACTAAATCTACTTCAAGTATTTCAATCCTTCTCCTCAGACCCAAAACAAGATCTCTCATACACTAATTGGGCAAAAAGGCAACAAAAACCAGCTCGAGACCACAAATGGAGCTGGCCAGCCACAAATGAATGTACGGCCGGCCACTTAGTGTACAGCTCGAGTCTATTTAAACACACCACCAAACTTCATTTCCTCACACATCCAAGCCTAAAATCACTCCCTCTCTCTCTCTAGGTACTTCCTCTCTCTAGATTCGAGCTTTATACAAGTTTTCCAACCGCCCACGCAAACTTTATTCATAAAACATCTTTGGTCCTCTACACTTTGAACCGATTAGAATTTGTTTTCGTTCATTGTTTTGAGTTTTCATGACTTTGGGGCTTATTTCCCTCGGGTTTTTCTTGTGCTCCGCGAGTTTTCTCGAGTTTTGACTTTTTCTCCCATTTTCTCTCTCCTAGGGTTGACTTTTTTTAAGTTTTCCCTGTTTTTCCTCATTTTCTCCATTTTTCACCACTTTTCACCCACTTTCCAGATGCCAGATGATGTCCCACATGATGGCGCCCCTCCCAAGGTACTTGTATTTCCACCTATTGCCAAGGTAGAAGAGCCAGCAGTTGTTGAGGCCGGTGGGGTGACGGAGGATATCACCGTTGATTTTGAGGCAGAGGCAGAGGCAGTCTTTCCACTAGGGCTTGGGCCTAAGTTATTGCCACTGAGGCTGAGGCCATTTGATTCGGCTACTTACCATCCACAGAAGCACGTGATGGCCCCCCAAAGCATGCTATGCTTTGATAACTTTATTGGCAACATGCCCAAGGACGTTTTGCTGATGGAGCAGACCTCCCACTTTTCTTACGGCACTATCATGGTAAAAACTTTGCTCTCATTCTCTTTGCCTATTTTAACATTTCATGCCTTTCGTTACTGTCTTTTATCTGACTCATTCTTTCCTTGTCACAGGATGACTCTCGCTTATAGAGAGGCTATGGGACGGTGATGGCCAGGGACTGGCATCACGAGCTACCTACTCAGGTTCGCAATCTTGTCGATGAGGCAGGCTTTGGCCTATTTTACGTCGGGCTGTCACACCATATGGCCAGCCGAGCCTTACTCGAGGTGTTGGTGGATAGATAGTGAGACACTACCAACTCTTTCCATTTCTCTTCCGCTGGGAGATGACGATGACCCCTTATGATTTCTTAATGATCACTAGCTTAGGTGTAGGGGGTGATCCGATCCCCTTCGACATGGATATGGGCCAGTGGGAGGCAGCCTGGATCTATCTGCTTGGATAGAGCTCGCCTCTATACATGCCAGCTATGGTTAGATACAGCTGGTTTCTCGAACACTTCTGCAGGAGTCAGCCCGAGACTCAAGAGGAGGTAGAGCAGTAAACCTGGGGCTTCTTGATATACCTTCTTGGTACCACCTTGTTTGTGAACAGGTGGAATACCGTGGGCTTGTATCTGTTGAGCACCCTTGTGACCTTGCCCCAGGTCCGATTTTATGACTTGGGTGGCGTTGGCTTTGCGACACTCTACGGCTACATGAGCTCCAGTTTCCACATGAAGGGGAACAAAGTCGGAGGCTGTTGGAGAGCTTGGGAGGTATACACTGCACTTTCAATTTCTGTTTCCTTCTTATGCTTTTTGCTTTGCATTTTCTGCTTTTATATCTCTCCATGCCTTGTTCTTTCTACTTTGCACTTTCTGTTTTTACACTGGTCACACACCGTGCCTTCTACTTTGCACTTTCTGCTTCACATATCTATTCACAAATATTGATTCACAACTGGTCTCTCCTTGCAACTCTGGGCTTATGCTTATTTCCTGGCCCTTGCCCTAGTGCCGGTAGAGAGGTAGCACTTGTCGTGCCCTACTCGCGGCAGTATGATGGTAGGTGCCGGCGCCAATGCCGTGACGATATGACATTCGCTTACTTCCGCCAATACTTCGACACGGTGGTGGCGCGTGAGGTAATCCCAAAACTTACAATTCTGCTTTATTTTCGTTGCTACTATTCTAACTCACATTTTGGATAACTGACAGTAACTAACAACTTGTAAATTTTCCATTTGCAAATCAAGTGGCAGCCATGGACGATGATGCTAGCCGGAGTCAAGGACCAGTACGCTGGGACTCAGGCTACCTCCTGATATCGAATCCTATTAGAGGGCTCCTTCTGCCATACCTGGCTTCTAGGCGAGAGATTCGTGCGCCAAACCCTAGGCCTAACTACTCCAGTCCTCCCTGCTCCTCTTCCAACATCCATGAGCATAGCAAAAAGCCTCCCAGTCGAGGTTATAGTTTAGTTGATGGTGGGGCTGGATATTGATTTCTTTAGAGGGCAGAGGGATTACGCGACCTTCGTCCGAACTCATCTCATGCCACCCCTGATCGGAGTTCATGAGGGTGATGCTACGGGTGCCCCTTTTCCTAGAGAGGCTGACCGGAGGCTAAGGCTAATTTTGGAGGGACCCCTCTTATTGTGCATGCAACCGGTTGGCCGGCGATTCTGACCACGATTTCCTGCCGATAGCCGAGCAGGTTGGCTTATCAGATTCTTGTAGAGCTACCAAAGGCGGAGCACAGTTATGTTAGAGTTCCAGGCACACCTCAGGTATGGACCACACTTTACAACTTGCATCCCGCACTTTCCCTTTTCAGATACTGATTATTCAAATGAACTTATAGGTGCCCACAGAGTACACTGAGGGCCTCCTTTAGCTGGTTGCTTCTCTAGTCCACATGGTGCAGAAGAGAGAGACTTTGCTTACACTTCACGGTATCCATCTATCTTCCCTTCCTCTCGCGCATTGTGTAGCTCGAATTCTTCATGCCCCCTTTTCGGAGAGCTCGACTTAGTCTTACAGTTCGGACTCCTATCACAATTCTAAACCTAATCTCACAAAGTGTAATGTGAGACTGATAAACACCAATGAATCCAATTCGGCAAATCATTTTGGAAAATTGATTTTGAATCAAATAATGTCAAAACTGGACTGCTTTGCTAGATTACAGAGTCGCCACCTAAATATTTTGTTTTGGGGAAATTTAGGAAACCCTGACTCGTGCCAAAGGCCACGTGTCCATCATCACCAAAGTTGTCTCGGGCTCAGGAACTTGGGTATGAGAGGGAAAGGTCCTGAAATGAGCAGCCCCGCTCGTCTGATCAAAGATCGGCCTCTACTATCATGATATATTGTTTTATAAACACGTGTTCTTATTCGGGTTTATTAGCTGACTTTACTATGTAACGCACACAAGCAAATATAGACTAAAATCACAAGAATTGGAACAAAACAACTCATGTTTGTTTTTGAAAATGGTTTGAAATTGCCACCCTCAAGTGGGTTAAAGCATGGATTTGCCATCTCAAGTGGGCTTAAAACACACATTCCATGAATTGTTCCAATTCAAACAATCAAGCCTTCATCCACAGGCATTCATGCAGTTTATCAAGTAAGCAAATAGCCTCATGACAAGCATGCTATCATGGCAACACTCACACTCATGCAAGTATGCTAAAGCGTAAAGGCTTACTGAGTACTCCAAGCCAAAAACAAAAGCTAGTTAGAAAAAATGCATGATCCTAACTATACATGATGCCTAATGCAACACATGCAATAAAGCTATTAATAGGCTCGGCTACTAATATGGCATATGATACAATTTGATAACATGCTTTGAAACACGTATTCAAATAAGTATTGAATTAACAATGTAGTTTGAATGATGCGCCAAGCCTCGGTGCATGCAATACAAATGAATGATGCAAACATGCGAGCATAAGGTATGCTAATTGAAAATGTCCCTAATCTAACCATTGAAAGCGATTAAATAAAAGGGAGAAAGACGTGGGGTTAGAAAACATGCACACACACGCACACTTATTACAACATTATGCCCTCGCGAAGAAGGGTCCGAATGAATAAGAGCCAAGTTAATCTAAGCTAAGCTAACCAAACTAATCTAATTAAACTAATTAGACTAATTATTACAACACTTTAACTAATTAGCAACTAATTATTTAAAACAACATGCATACTAACTAAACATGCGAGATATTAAGCTATGATGCCACTGCTATGCTTCGGGAACTGAAGGATGCATGCACTCGGTTCTTGCCCCGAAAAGCCTACCGATTTGCTCTTGAGAGGCTCTGTTTGCAAGGTTGACTACACTCCAGAACCTTCTGCTCCAACTTACCAATTCAATGCTGAGGATTGCACCAGTGGCTTGCTGGCTATGAATGCTTTCTGCCGGCCCCCTGCCGGCCAAAAATGTGCCTCTGCTAGCCAAGGGTGAGCCACTACGGCCACCAATGAGCCACTGTCGGCCACTGGTGCTCTGAGTCACCACACTGCAACAGAGCACAAACAGAGGAAAAGGGAGTGTTTTCCAAAGGTATGTTTGTACTGTGGCCCTCCTCATCATCTCAAAACATCAAAGGAGTGGCACTCTTGGATCCAAAACCACCAATCAAGAATTTTCAATGCATGATGGCCAAAGATCCAAGTTGTACACTTTCAATATATGCATAAAAACAAGACTCTGGACCACTACCTTGTGATGGATGATCAAAGGCAATGGACACTAAGGACATTGGCGCATTTCATCACTTTGAGTATGAAATACTCCAATCTACCTTGTGTTAAATAGAACGTCCGATTGAACACATGCAATGCAACACAACATGCTTAACTTGCTCAAGTTTTACTTGTCATGTTTTATTTACTCATTTTAATTACCGATCCATTCTTTAGCCGGTTAAGTCCAAGGTGAGTGTCCTCTAATGAGAGAGGGGTCGACCAAAGGATGACTTAAGACATGGAAGAGATCATGTCGTTGGTTAGTAGAAACCCTCAAAAGAGGATTAAAACCATTAAGCACAAGTCTCAATCTCAAGCTTAAACACAACCTTGAGGCTAACCAACCCTCAAAGCAAATGAAAAAGTGAAGAAATGAGAGAGGTTGCAAATATTTCAGTGCTGAAATGACATGCAAAATGATACTACAACATGCAAGCAACTCATGCACAACATGTTTAAAAGCCAAAAACACCAAACTAGTGAAGAAAGCTAAAATAGCCTAAAATGAGTCCTAAAACATGCTTGAAGTAAGCTAAAAAAGGCTAGAATGAAAGGCCAACACATAGCACAAACTAGACTATTAAGCACAATTGCACTACAAGCATGCAAGGCAAGCCTCAAGGGGCCAAACCAGCTCAAAACAGAGCTTAAAATGCCAAAATAATAGCAAAAACATGCTGATATTAAGTCACAAAAAGCTATGCGGGAGCCGAATAACAGGGGATGCAAAGAGGCCGAATACATACTTGGAAAGTCAGGATATATATTATATTTGGCACCGTCTTGTACGATCTAGAAGCCAAACTTCCTAATCGACCATTGAACCAGCTGAGTGAGGAGCCGAATGGGAATTGGTTTATGACAGAAGGAGCCGAGTGAACAATCACACGGTGGATTAAAAGTGGGCCCGACCCTGAGGCCCAAAAGCGAATATAAATAGAGGAACATCAGCCAAAGAAAGGGATGTGAGAGATAACCCTAAGAAACTTGAGACATTAGCAAACATGAGACATATACTGACTTGTCCATCGGAGTGCTAATTCCGACACCCTCAACCAGAGTGTTAATCCCTTTTCAGGTGGCAATCAGAGGATCAGGAATGTCTTTCAGGATCTAAGAGTATTTCTAAACCACATTATCACAATTGGCGCCGTCTGTGGGAATACTTAAAATACATCCATGGCGGGCGTAACGGAAGATCCTCCAATAGTTGCTGACAAAACTACACCAAAGATGACCTCGCACCAAAAAACATGCTGGGACTGGAGAATATCACCATGCGACGTGCCTTGAACTTCGACTCAGCAGCTCAGACATCACCCTCAACTTCAATGCATATGACAATGCAGAGGATTATGGATCGGGCAAACCAAAATGAATAGCAGTTGGAGAATGGGCTAGCTGAGAATGAGCGCCTGCACCAGGATTTGGCCTTGGAGGTGGCGAAATCCCAACAAGCCACATGCCAAGGCCGGGGTCGACCTTCGGGAAAGAAGGATGGTCACTGATGTCAACTTCGGAAGCATAATAGTGATAGTGGTTCAGACTCACCATCCTCGGAGCTCAGAAAGAAAGGGCGCGTTGATGTATCCAGCTCGTCTGAGGGAAGTCCATATGTACGGCATAGACGAAGGAAAAGCAATGACTTAGATGAGGAAGATAAACACGACTCATTCGTGCGACGAATTGCCAGGGCTGTGCTACCCAAGAAGTTCAACGCACCGTTGTTCACCCTCTACGATGGAAAATCAAACCCCACTGATCATATTCATCATTACAAGCAAGCGATGACGCTCCATGCTGACGATGAAGCCCTCATGTGTCAGATATTTCCAAGCAGTCTGGGACCACTGCCCATAAGGTGGTACTATAAATTGGAGCCAACATCAATTAAGAGCTTCCACCAACTCCAGAAGTCATTCAGGGCAAGATTCATCACCAATAAGGTCCAGCCGAAGCAAGCTGACTCTCTTTAGGCCATGCAAATTAAACCGGAAGAAACTCTTCGTGAATACTCAACCCACTATTAGGATTTAATCTAGTTGATGATGCTTACAATGATTCCATGGCCATCATCGCCTTTAAGATGAGATTGCATCCTGACAGCCCCCTCCGCAGTCTATTGACCAGGCATCCCCCCAAAACTGTCTAGGCATTAATGAAGAAGGTTTAAGAATACTGCAAAGTGGAAGATGATGCCCTTCGAGTCAAAGCCGAATGTAAAGCCGTTGAGACGGCCACGTCGGGAGTTGTTCAGCCGATTAGCTGTGCGCCTCCAAGAAGCCCCGAACGGTAGAATCGACCCAAACGAGACAAAAGGCATGATTCGCACTGATCAACTGACCAATGTTCACAATGACCTAATGAACAATACAAGTGGATAATATGTGCACAAGGCGTTCGGGCAAGAAATACACGGAGCTGACAGAGCCGATCAATAAGATTCTGTCGAAAATACAACACCTTTCGATCTTCAAGTGGCCGTCCAAGATGACGGGACCCTTGATGCGAGAAGACAAGATAAACGATGTGAGTATCATGAAGACCATGGTCACGACACTGATAGTTGTTTTTCTTTAAGAGATCACCTAGAAGAATTGGTGCAAGATGGTTGTCTTACGCAATACGTCTGAAAGAACAATTCAACAAATACAGTAGCTCTACGGCCGGAGTCACCCCCTCTTGGTGTAATCCATATGATATATAGCTTGCCGACACCATCTGAGGTGCACACAATCTAGTTGTTGTCTAGCACACAGAGCTCGATGATGCCAATGAAACGGCCACACGACACTGGAAGGATTAGTTTCGATGATAGTGATTTAGTTGGAGTCACCCACCTTCACACTGATCCCTTCATCATCAAGCTACGTGTAAACAGATTCATCATCGAGCGTGTTCTCATTGACCAGGGCAGCACTTCGGAGATAATGTATTACAAAACTTTTGTCAAACTTGGTTTTACCGATTCGGACTATCTACGGCTGATTATTCGTTATTTGGCTTCAATGCTAACCCGGAGTACCCTTTGGGCAAGATCACACTACCTGTATGGGCCGAAACCAGATCAGTAGACGTAGAGTTTCTGGTTGTTAAGCTCCCTTCATCGTACAATCTGATCATGGGCAGAACTTGGTTACATACAATGCAAGCCGTGCCAAGCACCTACCACCAACTACTCCGTTTTCCGACTGAATACGATATTGAACAAATTCGCGACTCTCAGAAGTCAGCGCAGGCATGCTATCTTCTAGCTGTAAAGAGACCAAGGGAACTGGAAGTGCATTCAATTGAGGTGCTGGATACAGAGAGTCTCAAAGACATTGGGAGGATCTCAAGTGAAAAAGCAGCCGAAGCCCTGCATCGGTCGAAATTGTCGGAAATCCTGACAAGTTCTTCATGATCGGCGCTTCCTTGGATAACGTCGAAAGGCAGGAATTGGTAGCCTTCTTACTTGGAAATATTGATGTGTTTGCATGGTCCCCATATAAGATGCCAGGAGTAGATCCATCAGTGGCCCAACACCGCTTGAACATTAATCCAAAATGTAAGCCAATTGTTCAAAGAAGCCGGCGGTCGGCCGCGGAGCATACTTCATCCGTCGTTGAAGAGGTGGATAGGTTACTTGATGCCGGGGCGGTTCACGAAGTAACTTACCCTACATGGTTGTCAATACTATGGTTGTAAAGAAGAAGAATGGCTCTTGGCGCATCTGTGTGGATTTTACGGACCTGAACAAAGCTTGTCCCAAGGATTGTTTTCCCCTGCCCAGAATAGAGCAACTCGTAGACGCAACAGCACATCATCAATGCATGAGCTTCTTAGATGCCTACAAAGGCTGTCATCAAATTGCCATGCATCTGGAGGATCAAGAAAAAACCGCATTCCTCACCCCAAGAGGAATCTATTGCTACAAGGTCATGCCTTTTGGGCTGAAGAATGCGGGGGCAACTTATCAAAGACTAGTGACTTCCATGTTCAAGGAACAGCTCGGCCGTACCATGGAGGTATACATCGATGATATGGTAGTCAAATCCAAGGAAAAACACTCCCATCTAGCCGATTTGTCAGAAACATTCGGCATTCTTTGAAAGTACAAGATGAAATTGAACGCTTCTAAGTGTGCATTCAGCATCAGCTCCAGCAAATTCCTTGGATACATCATTAACCACCGCGGAATCGAAACCAATCCAAGGCAGATCACGGCAATTCTAGAGCTTGGATTCCCTCGGTCAGTCAAAGAGGTTCAGAAGCCAATGGGGATGGCCGCCGCGCTCAACAGATTTATCAACTGTTTCACAGATCGCTACCGACAAATTCTTCCATACACTTCGGCAAGGTAGAGCATTTGATTAGACTCCCGAGTGCCAGGCCGCTTTGGACGGCCTAAAATCTTACCTCCGATCAGTTCCACTCTTGGCAACACCTGCAGCCGGCAATCCTCTCATTTGTATCTGGCAGTATCCGACCGAGCAGTCAGCGCCATATTGTTAAAGGAAGAACTAGGGGAGCAGCGACCAGTTTACTATGCGGGCAAACCTATGGCCAACGCCGAGACACATTACCTTCCACTAGAAAAGCTTATCCTTGCTTTCATCATGGCTGCAAGAAAACTAATGCACTACTTTCAAGGGCATACCATTGGGGTGCCAACAGAATATCCCCTCCGGTCGGCGCTTCGCAGTGCAGAGGCATCTAGGCGCGTCTCGAAATGGGCTCTTGAACTCAGCTAGTATGATATCCAGTTTTTACCCAGAACTTCCATCAAAGGGCAAGTGCTCGCTGACTTTGTTGCCGAGTTCACAGGATCCCTGGCTGACTTTAAGTCTGATCAAGTGCAAACTAAGCCCGACTGGAGAATGTATGTTAGCGACGTTTGGCAGATGTATTGCGGTGGGTCATCCAACAGCATGGTAGTGGGGCTGGCGTAGTAATCATGACCCCTGAAGGGCAATAATCGAACAGGCCGTCAAATTGGGATTCGACGGATCAAATAATGTGGCCGAATATGAAGCACTGTTAATCGGCTTGCAAACTGCAATTCACCTCGGCGCGCGGCGTCTGCTTGTTTTTTGTGACTCAAAGCTAGTAATCAACCAATTGAAAGGGGAATATGCAGCCAAAAATGACCGCATGGCAACCTATATGAAAACGGCGAATTCTTTGCTCACGAAATTTGATCACCATGAACCGAATCAAATAACCTGGGGATTAGAACATGCATGCAGATGCCCTGGCTTGCCTAGCCTCTGCTATCAACTTAGAAATTAAGCAAACAATTGAAGTAGGGTTTGTTCCCGAGCCGAGCATTGCCTCTTCAGAACCCGTTCAAGTCAACATTATCGAACCTGGTCCGAGTTTGATGGACCCTATCGCCGCATTCCTATCTTCAGAACAGCTCTCGATGGATAAGACAGAAGCACACAAACTCTGAAACAAAGCCCTCCGATACTATTTGGATCCACAGGGGAAGCTCTACAAAAAATCTCTCTCCGGGCCGTACTTAGAGTGTGTTCACCGGGATAAGTTAAGGAACTTTTATCCGAAATACATGAAAGCAGTTGTGGAGCCCATTCGGGCAGATGTTCTCTAGCTCACCGCGCCATATCACAGGGGTACTATTGGCCGACCATACGAACAGACGCCAAGTGTTATGTCAAGAAATGTGGTCAATGCTAGAAGTTTTCCCCTTTAACTCACCTGCCAGTCGAGGAGTTAAACTCTATCACTACCCTTGGCTATTTGCTCAATGGGGCCTTGATATCGTTGGACCGTTGCCACAGGCCCTGGGCAACAGGCGATTCCTAATTGTTACGACGGATTATTTCACAAAATGGGTTGAAGCGGAGGCACTAACACATATTTGAGATTCCGACATCAAGCATTTTGTATGGAAAAACATCATAACAAGATTCAGCATACCACGAGCACTTGTTTCTGACAACGGTACCCAATTTGATTATGGCATGTACCGAGAATTGTGCGACACCTATGGTATCTGGCCCTACTTTTCCTCGCTGGCTTAACCCCAGAGCAATGGTCAAGCGGAGGCCACCAACAAGGTTATTTTGGACGGCATCAAGAAAAGGCTGGAGAAAGCTAAAGACAGATGGGTCAAAGAGTTACCCAGCGTGTTGTGGGCTCATCGTACTACTCTGAGGCGATCCACTGGGGAAACACCGTTTGCTCTATGCTTCGAAACCCAAGCAATCATCCCCCTAGAGATCGGCCTCCCAACCTTGAAATCGAAAGTTTTTGATATGGGCCGAAATGACATAATGTTGGCCTTGGACTTGACTCTGATTGAAGAACGCCGAGACCGTGCCCTTGCATCCATGGCACGGTACCAGCAACAGCTCGCTAAGTCGTATAATCAACGTGTTCAGCTGCACCGTTATACACCAAGAGAACTGGTCCTCAAGAAAGTGCTCCCGTTGCTAGAAATACGGCTGGCGGAAAATTGGGTCACAACTGGGACGGCCCATATCAGATTGATTCAATCGCAGGGACAGGGGCATATCGGCTTAAAGACATGGATGGAAGAAGCTTGCCACGCCCCGTGGAATTCCACACACATGCGTAAATTTTATCATTAACTTGTACGGCACGACAACTTGTTTTGATTTTACGCCGTGCATATCTTACTTTTTTCTAATATAATGTCATGTTGCCCAGTGAGTTCTAGTTGTTAATAAGCCTCCGAATTCGGAGCGCCCTTTGTGGAAAACACGATTCGCCAAGACAAAAAGCTTCTGAATTCGGAGCACCCTTCATGGAAAATACGGTTGGGCCGAATAAGCCTCCGAATTCGGAGCGCCCTTCATGGAAAACACGATTGGGCCGAATAAGCCTCCAAATTCGAAGCGCCCTTCGTGGAAAACATGATTGGCCAAGACACAAAGCCTCCGAATTCGGAGCACCCTTCGTGGAAAACACGGTTGGTCCGAATAAGCCTCTGAATTCAAAGTGCCCTTCTTGGAAAACACGATTGGCCAAGACACAAAGCCTTCGAATTCGGAGCACAAAGCCTTCGAATTCAGAGCGCCCTTCATGAAAAACATGGTTGGGCCGAATAAGCCTCCAAATTCGGAGCGCCCTTTGTGGAAAACACGATTGGCCAAGACACAAAGCCTTCGAATTCGGATTGCCCTTCGTGGAAAACATGGTGGGGCCGAATAAGCCTCTGAATTCGGAGCGCCCTTCGTGGAAAACATGATTGGCCAAGACACAAAGCCTCCGAATTCGGAGCCCCTTCATGGAAAACATGGTTGGGCCGAATAAGCCTCTGAATTCGGAGCGCCCTTCGTAGAAAACACGATTGGCCAAGACACAAAGCTTCTGAATTCGGAGCGCCCTTCGTGGAAAACATGGTTGGGCCTAATAAGCCTTCGAATTCGGAGTGCTCTTTGTGTAAAACACGGTTGGGCCGAATAAGCCTCCAAATTCGGAGCGCCATTCATGGAAAATACGATTGGCCAAGACACAGAGCCTCCGAATTTGGAGCACCCTTCGCGAAAAACACGATTGGGCCGAATAAGCCTCCGAATTCGGAGCACCTTTCGTGGAAATCACGATTGGCTAAGGCAAAAAGCCTCTGAATTCGGAGCGCCCTTCGTGGAAAACACAGTTGGCACGAACGAGCATCCGAATTTGGAGCTCCTTTCATGAGCATTGTGATTGATAAGCGCGAACGCAATTGACATAGAATGATAGATGATCATAGCTTAATTTATAAACATTGACTGAAATAACTTGCAAACATTTCAAATAATATGTTTCAATAAATTGATCGTGAATACATAATCCGCATCCAATTTGCGTTAAAAAGGTACAATGTGTTCAATTTTATTCGGTACCACTTTCGTCGTCACTCTTATCCACTTCAAAAATCGCGAAGGGAAAATTGTGACCCTGATATAATGGCAACGCCGAATCAACGCCTGCTGCATGGAGAGCCTCCGCGGCCTGGAGAGCCTTGATCCACCCGTGCTTAAATCTACGATTCTCACATCGACAGACCTCCTCGGTGAGTTTTCCTTAGTCTTTTGTATCCCAATTTTTCGGCCCTCATGGAAGCCTTGTTCATAGGCCCTGGTCTTCGTGGCCTCTATCGCAAACATGCTTGTCATTTCTCGATCGACAATTGCATGACTTATAAGCCGTTGGGTCACCCTTTCCTCCATAATCGGGTTAGCTTGGCCTGCTGGCGACGTCTCGACAGTTTTGACTCTTCTTAATTCACGTTCAGCTTTCTCCGCGTGAGCTTCTAAGTTTCGAATGCATTCATCTTTCAACTCTATCTCCCGCCGCGCGACACGTAGGCACATGCCGATTTCATAGGCGATGTATAGCCCTTTCACCGCTCCATGAATGCCCTCCCGAAACACTTCGAAATCAAGTCGACCGATCATCGACTGCTAGACTTCTGGCAGAAAAATCTGTCATGCAAATTCAACTGCCACGTGTGGATCTCGGATGATCGAATCTGCCTCCGTCATCAATTTATTCCTGATAAAGACTGAAAAACTCAATGGGCGTGGTGGCCCACTATAGACGTGCCCGAACGTCCCGGCTCCGTGCGCGAGATGGCTCGAAATCCGTTTTGTTCATTAGGCTGCTACAGTTCGGACTCAAATGTCATGGTTCTAAATCTAATCTCGCAAAGTGTAATACAAGACCGATAAATCACCAAAGAGTCCAAATCCGGCAAATCGTTTTAGAAAACTGATTTTTATAAAGAAGTGCCAAACATGGACTGCTTTGCCAGATACAGAGTCGCCACCTAAATACAAGTCTATCAATACAAGTCCAGTGTACCCGGGAGATATTGGAGCCTTTTGAAGCTATGGTTCCGAGACTACCTTGCAAAAGAAGAAAACAGACAGGATCTCAGCCTGATTTTACCAGAACAAATATGAGCACAGCTGAATGACTGCACTCTCTGCTGAATTCTACCCAAAATTCTGCCTGTAAACTGATACCCTCAGGCCGATACTCAAACTTGCAAACTGATACATACAACCTGTAGAGACGCACTCTAAAAGCACATAGCAAGCAAGTGAGAGCCAGAACACCCCTATGGTGGCGTAGGGTTTTTGTCATGACCAAAACCCGCCCCCGTGGGTTGAGGACATAACCGGCCAGTAATCATGAGATTAACTATGGCCTCAAACCAAACCAAATGTATGTTAATAGAGTTAATGGGGGCCAAACGGAAGCAGTTTAAAACTTTGTCCATAGAGCTGTGCTTACATGGCACATCATAACAAACCATACATATGCATATTAATAACTCACAACAAAATATGTACTACACAAGGTTCTGTACATACGGGATCATATAAGTCTAAGTCAACCCAAGAAAACTATATACAACATATTCAAAGACTTCGCCCACATGACAAAATAAAACAGAATAACAAAAAGGCGAAGACAGGTCTCGTGCGTGAGACGCAAGGGCTGACTCTTCAAAACCTTTGTTGTTCCTCACAGACTTCACTGGGGCTAGGTTTGGACTTCTCTTGGCTCACCTACAAACACATGAATGAGCGTGAGCGAAAGCCCAGTGAATAATATCAAATAAAGGAGTTATACAAACGGTATGTAGAACAGCATGCTTCAAACGGCCTTGGGCCCAATTCATATTTTCATTTATGTCAAACTGGCCCTTGGTCCTTTCACTTATTCGTATCAAACTGGCCTTTGGCCCATTCACTTATTCGTGTCAAAACGGCCTCTGGCCCATTCATTCATGTCAAAACGGCCTCTGACCCATTCATTCATGTCAAAACGGCCTCTGACCCATTCAATCATGTCAAAATAGCCTCTGGCCCATTCATTCACGTCAAAACGACCTCTGGCCCATTCATTCATGTCAAAACAGCCCCTGGCCCATTCATTCATTTGGCATAGCAACATTGTCCACCAATCAAATCAACGAACTTATAAAACTTACATAGAAGTAAGTAATTTGGACAACAACATATTTCAGATATCTTTGTTAAGATATTACTCACAGTGATCGGTTGGTTGGTTTGCCCTAGAGCTCGACCCTACACATTCCATGAACACAAAAGGGTCACAAACAATTCAATCCGTTCTAAATTCACATTTTCCTCTTTAGGCTTCATTCTTGTCTCTTTAACTCAATTACAATGCTCAATGCATGCCTAAGAGTACTTAGAAGTGAAAGAGGACGGAAAACGAAACTCAGAATGCCTTTTCAAAATTTCAGAAAACAGGGTCCCCGCCCGAGCATGGAATTCCCCGCTCGAGCGGAACCATGAGGTTTGCAAAAGTGCTGGATGCATCAAAATTATGCTCGAGCGTGAAGTCTGGCACTAGAGCTGAAGGTCTGCCTACATAGCTCCCCGCTCGAGCGGACATCCAAGTCTACAAAAATACTGGGAGCATGAAATTCACGCTCGAGCAGCGGTTTCCCCACTCTAGCGAACATCAAATTTTCTGGGTTTTCCAGAACATGTTCTTGAGCTCCAACTTGACATTCAAAGGCTCCAAACACATAATTTTAGCTCAAACTTCATGTATACATGTACTAACATGGTACAAACACTAAATTACAACATTATGAAGTCCAATTTCATGGATCAAACACATGCATGTCCCAAATTACACCAAAGTTGGTTTTATGATAACAATTCCATGTATTTCAAACTCATTTCCTCATAATTTGTACATGCATGTGGATTATAACTCCAATTTCCACTTAAGTGGTGCAAATGGTGATCACAAACATGAGTTCTAACCAAAATTCTACATGGATCATATTTTTCATACTCAACTACACAAATTTATGCCAATTATACACATGCATGCATTCCATGACTTCAAATTCAACAAAAACAACTCAATTCATGACCTTTATCATCATTCAACCTTGAATTTACTAATTTACAACTAGAACTCGTGGATTACTCACCAAGGAGCTTTAATCTTCCCAAACTATGCTTAGTTCTTGAGTTACACTCCAAAATCTTCAAGCTTCTTGAGAAATCTTCAATCTCCTACACATACACACACACACACACTCTCTCTCTCTCTCTAATTCGGTTCTCCCACTCTCTAAGGAGCCCAAAATTAGCCAAATGAAATAAACGAGAGATATTGAGTGTATAGTGCCCTTAAGGTAAGTCCCACTAATCAAAAATATCAATATTAAATAATTGGGCACTTAATTAATCATTCTGAATCTAATTATTTTGACCCGAATCAATTTCCAATTAAATTTCACCGTAGGCTCTAAAAATTACGCTAATCACAATGGCGTAGTCAATTTCGGGTTTCATGGCCGATAAGGCCTTCAATTTAATTTCCAAAGCAAATAATCAAACAGATATTCCTACGGTGAACAGATAGAAATTCAAAACTACATATTTTCACATAATGGCACACAAAATCATATCAAACACATAATCACATTTATAATGAGGACCAATTAACATAATACGGAACAGGGTTATCACAGTTTCCCTGTCCTATTTTGTCAGGAGCTAGGGTTTCACTACGCACGCTGCGGTTTCAAACAACCTACATTCGGGTAAGCAACATGTCCTGGTTTGGAATGGTCACTATGGTTTCCGATATGCACTAGGTCGAATGGTCAAAAAGGGTGCCTCGGTAAAAATCGAGATTTGTGTTCCCGTCATGGCAGAGCCCGCAGCTGGTCAGCCTTATGGCACGCTTCTCAAAGCAAGCCTCCGGTATACCGTTCAGGAATAGCATACGGCAAACATAGTGTCCTAGGCGCACCAATGCAAATGCAATGCAAAGAAACACATAAGTGTAATCAAAACAAGATATCATGAGTTCGAGTCAAGTTCTCTAAATCCCTAGCAGAGTCGCCAGAAACTGTAGACGTGCCCGAATGTCCCGGCTTCGCGGGCGAGATGGCGCGAAATCTGTTTTGTTCATTAGGCTGCTACAGTTCAGACTCAAATGTCACGGTTCTAAATCTAATCTTGCAAAGTGCATTGCAAGACCGATAAATCACCAAAGAGTCCAAATCCAGCAAATCGTTTTGGAAAACAGATTTTTATAAAGAAGTGCCAAACATGGACTGCTTTGCCAGATACAGAGTCACCACCTAAATATTTTATTTTGGGAAAATTTAGGAAACCCTGACTCGTGCCTAAGGCCACGTGTCCGTCATCACCAAAGTTGCCTCGGCTCGGGAACTTGGGTACGAAAGGGGAAGGTCATGCAATGAGCACCCCCGCTCGCCCGATCAAAGATCGGCCTTTACTAACATGATATTTTGTTTTTGAAAACACATGTGTTCTTATTCTGGTTTATTAGCTAATCTTACTACGTGATGCGCACAGCATACAAGTATAGACTAGATCGCCTAAGTTGGAACAAAACATCTCATGTTTGTTTGTTTGTTTGAAAATGGTTTGAAGTTGCTACTCGCAAGTAGGCTAAGACGTGGATTTGCCACCCCCAAGTGGGCTTAGAAAACATGATTTTGCCACTCTCAAGTGGGCTTAAAACACACATTTTGATGAATTGTTCCAATTCAAGCAATCTAACCTTCACCCACAGGCATTCAAGCAGTTATATCATTTAAGCAGTTAGCCTCATGGCAAGCATACTATTATGGCAATCACTCACACACATGCAAGATGCTAAAGTATAAAAGCTTACCTAGTACTCCGAGCCAAAACAATAGCTAGTTAGTAATCAATGCATGATCCTAGTTTATGTTAAGATGGCTAATGCAACACATGCAAAATGCAACTCAGATAGGCTCAGCTATTCTAAAATGGCATATGAAATGCAATTAGATAACATGTATTCAAGTAGGAATTGAAATACAATGCAGTTAGTATGATACGCCGAGCCCGGTGCATGCAATACAGATGAATTGATGCAAACATGCGAGCATAGGAATGCTAATTGAAACGTGACCTAGAACTAACCATCGAAAGCTGATAAGTGAAAGGGAGAAAGACGTGGGGTTGGAAGACATTCACAAACTCACGCACACTTATTACAAAATTTGCCCTCTTGACAGAGGGTCCGAATGAATCAATTAACTAGCTACGCTAAGCTAGTCTAACTAATCTAATAATCTAATTAGACTAATTATTACATAATCAAATTGAATATTAGCTAAGCTAAGCTAATTAAGAATTTACAACGATGAATTAAATTAGCTAACACATTAACTAATTAATTACAAATTAACTAACTATACAAAGCAGTTAAAACGTCCTCGAGAAGAGGGGCATATGCATGCTCGATCGACTTCGCTCGGAAATCCGTTGCCATGCCTCATGTTGCCTCTGTTTGCACTGTTCTGCACCTCTGAAAATTATGCCAACTTCTGTGATGCTTCTGACCTACCTCATGGACATTCTGAGAGGTCATCAACCAAGAGGGGTGGCCATCGGCCAGTGGATGAGGGTCATCGACCAATGTTGAGGCTATCGGCCAAATATTGATAGCCGGTTGGCAGCCAAAATGGCCGGTCGGCCACTGATTCCTGCAAACTCTCCTTTTTTCTGCAATAGAGTACAAACAGAGGCATGGCAATGTATTTGCAAGAAAATGTGTGTGCAACCACACTCCTTATCATGTTTGAAGCTCAAAGGAGTGTAGTGCTCGACTCTCGAGCCATCAATCACGCATTTCGATGCATGATGGCCAAAGAGGCCGAGTTGCACAAATCAATATCACATGAATGCACAAAAACACATAGATGCCTTAACCTCTATCATGCTTGATCAAGAGGGTCGGCGACCGAGAATTAAGGCACGTTTCATCACTTCAAGTGTGAAACGTCCCTCGTTTCTCATGTTTGGCTTAACACCCAAACCAAACACAATGCAATGCATGCACAACTTAACAAAGCTAATGGCATGCAAACAAAGTAATGCAACATGAGCATGCAAACACCACGCAATGCAACTCAAGCATGCAACATATGAGGCAATGCAACAAGCATGTAAACTCAATGTAATGCAACATGAGCATGCAAACACCATGCAATGCAACTCAAGCATGCAACAACATGTGAACAACTATGCAATGGTAAGGGCCATGTAATGCAATATTCAATGGACCAAACCAACCCCAACCCCAACCAAGCCTCATGCATTCCAAGACAATGACCCAAAGCATGCTGAAAATGAAGTCCGAAATCACATACAAACAAACATGCCAATTGGTTCACAAACAAGGCATAAAGACAACAACTCTCAAGCACATTGAAGGAGTGAAAAAATGTGAGGGTGTGGTAATGAAATAAGCTCTGAAATCATGCAAGGAATGATGCCAAATCATGCACATATGATAAGCATAGCATGCGAATGGACTTAAAGCTTAAAGCTAGCCAAGGGACTTGCACCATGGCCATATCAACCAAGCCCCAAAGGGCCAAGGTGGCTCGAAATAGTCCCAAGGAAGGTCAAAACAAGGCTAGAAACATGCTTGAATAGGGCTAACTCATGCTAGAATGGAAGGCACAAAACATGACGCATACAAGGCCAATAAGGATGATTGCATTACACCTACCAAAACAAAGCATGGGATGACTTTACCAATAAAAATTAGAGTCATGGAATGTCAAAATAACACCAAAAATGGGCTAATACCAAGTCAACACATGCTAGAATAACAAGCTCACTCATTAGGCATGCGAGGCTAGCAAAGAGGACTTACACTACAAGTGTAAGAAGCAAATGAGGGATGCTCTAAACAACCAAAAATAGAGTTGTATCATGGAAAAATAGGACCAAATACATACTGAAATGGTGACCCAAGAGCCTAGGCAAGATGGCATACACAATGGCTCATTTTTAAGGCATAAAGAACCAACCTTCCAAATTATGGAAAGAGTGAAAGATGTGAGTGCATGACTATGAAATATGCTCTGAAATCACATAACAAATGATGCCAAATCATGAAGATAGTCCAAGCAATGCATGCTAGTAGACTCAATACGCGAAGCTAGTAAGCAAGATTGAACCATGGCTATACAAACCAAGGCATGCATGGCCGAAACAACATGAATCAGACCTTAAACATGGTAAAACATGAACAAAATCTTCTTAGAGTTGAGCCAAAAGCATGCTAGAATGATGATCAAAAGCATGCTAGAATGATGATCAAAAGCATGATACACATTAGGCTAGTGAATGGAAATGCACTACAAGTGCATGGAACATGCAAGAGGCCATCAAAACAACTTTAGACAGAGTTATGACATGCTAAATAATGACCAAAAACATGCTGAAATGGAGCCCATACATGCTTAACAAACATGCTACTTCATGAGGCATATAAGGCTAGTTTGCAAGAATTACACTACAAGTGTATAAAGGAAGCATAAGGTGACCAAACCAGCCACGGATAGAGTTAAGGAAGGTCCTAAAAGTCACAAAAAAGTGCCTCAACTAAGCCTCAAAATGGTAGAAACACATACTCATTTGATAAGCCAATAAGACATGCAAACAAGAGAAGAGGAGGGGGGACAACCCCCACCCATTTGGGACCTCAAAATAGGGTTTTTACCACTGAAAATCCTTTGGATTTCAGTGGTTAAAAGGCCACGAAAAGTTGTTTTGAAAGGCCTTAGAAGATGGCTCAAAAGTTATACAAGCTAAGGAACAAATGGGAGAGACAACCCCCTAACACAAAATAGGCCTAAACCATCACTTTTAGGACTGAAAAATAGAGTTTTCTTTAGTTCAAAACCAAGCCAAAAACAGTTTACAAATGTGGTAAAACAAGCATGCAAAGTTGGCCAAGATAGTTTACAAAATGAGCTTAAAAGAGAGAGATGCTTACCCTTGTAGCACAGCTGCAAAACAGGTCCAAACTCTGAGCTAAAACCAGCTTTTGGAGCTCAAAATGATTCTCAAAGAACCTCAGCCCAATGCTGGTTGAGTTTGATCAAGGATGCCTAGGCAAAGGAGAGATATATCTCCAAGTATATCTCTTGCATGCACACAAGGGCAAGAGAAGGAGAGAGATGCAGAGATTTCTCTGAAATTTCTAGAGAGAGAGGACTTTTGAGAGAGAGAGGCTCCCAAACTTGGTTAGCAAGTTCTTAGTCTTTGAATATGAGATATTTGGCTTCATATATAGCAATGCAAAGCTTTTGGTCGAAAATATCTAAGCATGGGACAGCTAGAGGTTGTGTGGAACAGCTGGAGATGAAATATCTTCAAAAAAATCTGAGTTTGGGTCATTCTTGGCCGATCGGCCATCTTTTGTGCCGATCTGCCACTTATCTGCTACTTTTTTGGCCGATCGGCCAACAAAATCTATTTTTTAGGCCCAACTTCAAACAGGCATAACTCCTTGTGTCCAAATTGAAGCGCCGGAAGTAAGCTTTCCAATGGTGGCATCCTTGCATCAAAATTAAAACTATGAAAAAAGTTATACATGTTTTGGTGAAGACTACTCAGTTTCGGTCCAACCGGAATGATGCCCAACTTCAACCAATCATATCTCCTCCATCCAGAATTGGTATTAGGAGATTCTTGAGTGAAAAATGAAGCCCCGGAAGTAAGATTTCCAATGGTGGTGGCCTCATAGCTTAAATCCAAGTGCATAGACAGATAGACCTGATTTAGCAAGGACCGCTCGACTTTCTCTTAGCGATTCATACCCAACTTCTTCCTCAACTAGGTTTCTTCCCTCCACTCCTCTTTTCTTCAACTCCAAACCCCTAAACAAGGTGTTTTGAAAGATTTTCAAAGATTTCATCTCTCTTTCATTCATTTCCACTTTGTTCTTGCTCAGTTTACCGAAAAGCGCAACATTTAACGAAATGCGAGCATCGAAACATCGTAGGAATTGTATTTCAAAAACATTTTGAAAGAGAGGGTTTTAAGGTCTAAAAACCATTCAAAATAGTTTTAGGCCGGAAATGGGGTGTGAGGTTAGGATATAACTCTCCTCTCGCTGAAGAAATCGAAACTTTGTCCTGCACATCTTTCATCACCAAATAAACCATCAATAGCACCCAAGTCTTAAGGGCGCTCAAAAATGGGGTGTCTACACCCACTGGCCTCACTTCACGAATGAAGGGAGTTCCCCCGTTGCTGCTTCTCCTTCCTAGGTGACTTGCTACGACGACGTGGAGAGTGATGCCTCTCACGCCCCCCAGACTTCCTACTTCTCGTTTGTGAAGGTTCGCCACCTCGATTCATCGCTGAGTCCAACTCAGCCAGTGTCCTACCTCCCCTCTACTGTTGAAGAATAATCTACTAGACATTCACACTTTTCCAACCTCGTTCGACGCACTGGGTTGAGTTGAGTTTGGACACACTAACAGAACCTACGCACACAAAGTGACCACCCCTTTTATTACTCGTGAGTGCACTGCTCCCAAAGCAATCTCTTCAAAGTTTTGTGCCATGAACTATCGATATTCGGCAGCCACGTTCACTAATCCGCTGGGCAAGGGCAGATTGATTGATTTATTCGGCCTGGTATCAGTAATTTGCACCGAAACGAGTCTACCCCATCCAATTCATGAACTACCGATATTCAGCGGCCACGTTCACTAATCTACTGGGGCAAGGACAGATTGAGTGATCTATTCATCCTAGTATCAGTAACTTGTAATTTATGCCGAAATGATAGTCTGCCCCAGCCAATTCATGAACTACCGATATTCGGTGGCCACGTTCACTAATCCGCTGGGGCAAAGGGCAGATTGATTGATTTATTTGGCCTAGTACCAATAATTTGTAATTTATGCCAAACGATAGTCTGCCCCAGCCAATTCATGAACTACCGATATTCAGCGGGCACATTCACTAATCTGTTGGGGCAAGGGCAGATTGAGTGATCTATTCGGCCTAACCTTAGTTTTTTAATTAACTAATTTGGCCTACTTGTAAAACCAAGCAGTCATTTGCCCGCCGATTTATCTTAGTAAATTGTTTATCTTATTAAATTGTTTCAACGATCCCATTCTGTGATTACACATGTAACAAACAGAAAAACAAAGGAAATTTTCATTAATAAATTGAGTACAGATGCAGTCATTTTACACATGAAAATTTCCTTACATTTAACTTCCAATCAAAGTAAATAAACAAAAATCTACAAGAATTATACACAGAAGATTCATAACAAAAATCAAGTTATCACCCTAATCAATCTTCAGGGTCAGACTCAAGCAGCTCAACGTCCACTTGCTCGTATGGAATCGGCTGGGCCAATGTCACATTAGTGGTAGTGAGGGCTTTGAGCCAGCCGTGTTTGAAGCCCCGATTCTCAAACTCGGGCACTTTTTTCGCGTAGTCGTCCAAGCCGGCGTCCTTCCCAGCGTGGAACACTTTGGAAATCTTGGAGTCGACTACTTCCTTCGCCTTCTTCGAC
Source organism: Camellia japonica (assembly GCA_030407325.1). Classification (NCBI taxonomy): domain Eukaryota; kingdom Viridiplantae; phylum Streptophyta; class Magnoliopsida; order Ericales; family Theaceae; genus Camellia; species Camellia japonica. Next base: position 115,539,936 of record JAPPVO010000017.1, on the reverse strand, counting down.
TCTTCCCAATCGGCTTCCAGTTTGGAAATCAGCTCCTAGGCTAACTTGAGCGCGTCTTCGCTCGCATTTGCCCTCTCTTCGGTGGCCATATTGAGCTGGTCGGAACTTTTGGCCTTTGCTGACTCAGCATCGGCCCTTGTACTTTCCTCTGCCGCTTTCGCCGCCTCTTACTCGACCCTTTGAGAGGCCTCCGCGGCCTTGCTCTTCTTACATTCAATTTCTACTTTCAGAAGGCTAATTTGTTCAATAGCGTCATGTTGACGGCAGCCTATCTCGGCTATCCTTCCCGCCATCTGCAAAATAAGGAATTAGAATTTTTAAAAAAAATATAGGCGGAAAGCAACAGATAAGGATCAAGTCATGTACCAATATGGCCGACTGAGCGACTAATGCTATTGCCAGCAAATCTAGCTCCGCCCAAAAAGTTGCCCTGTCAGCCGGTAGGAAAATTGAGGAAGCCATGCTCAATGCCACAGCCAGATCTTTCACAGCTGACGCATTAGAGGAACTTGGCACATTTTTTATCCTTAGTTGAACAACAAATGGCACATCTGAGTCCGACTGCTTTATGCGTGGCCGTTTGTTGGTAGGGCATTTCTCAGAGCCGACTTCGCTATTGGCGGGACGTTTCTCTCCCCTCTGATCGGCCTCCTGACTCAACCGTTCGACTATCTACTTCATCTCGACCATCTCAATTTGAGCTGTTTCTTCCACGATAACAGGCGGAGAAGACTCAGTTGCGGCAGCAGGTTCAGAACGAATGGTCTCAGCCCTCCTCCGGGCAGCCATCCATTCGGCGTTTTTCTTCCTTGCCAGCTGCGTAAGCGATTCCTCCGCCATGTTCTCAGGATACGAGCTGGGGAGATCTCCTAAATCAGTAAAAATGTCTTCAAATGAGACATCCCCTCGACCTGAAGTGAATAGAGGCTTGGATGGATTAAGGCCAGCTTCTTCAAAAGCCAAATTTAGAGCCTCGTCAACTTCTTCAGCTTCCAAAGCGGATAACTTGGCTGCTCGGCGACTTCCTCGGCTACTGGTTCTTCGGCCTGCTTCGAATCAGAATCTTCCAAACCAATCTGCCTAAGGCTTTTGAAGCGGGAGAAGATAAGGGCCGTGAGCTGTTGTTCGCCCCGTGGAATTGGAATGTTGTCCACGACCAAAAATGTTATGTAAGTCGACTCGTACCTCAGAAGAATATGGGCCGTCCTCCCTTGCTTCTGGAGGTTTGGACGGCCAAAGAACTGGAGTGCGGTTTTGATTTCTGCAAGCACAGCGTCGTCGGCCGAAACCAGAACTTTCTTCAAATCGTTGCCTGCACAAATAAAACAATAAGTCGAGTAAATAAAAAGTAGATAGATGTAAGGAACTATACGGCCACCTGGTTCGCCTCTCTGTCTAGGTACAGGATCTAGGCGATCTTCGCCTTCACCGAATTCCCAGTTACCTCAGACAACGACCATGACATCATCAACTCGCTTGCCAGAGCTGGCAAGCATAGTCACCAAGTGATGGTCGGTGTCCTTGGCCTTGAGAAAATAGCGCCCTTGCCGGCCAGAAGATTTGGCCAAGGCATAACAATGCCGAATAGCAGGTATGCCAAGATTGATCCTAAGGCGTCGGTTCAACTCTATAATCCCCATTATGATTCAGAAGAAATTTACATTAGGTTGAGAAAGGATTAGACCCCAATGGCGAAGGACGGCCCTAAGAAATGGGTGAAGGGGGAAACGGACTCCGCCCTCTGCAATTGATAGGAGAGGAAAGATGATTGTACTTTCATCCGTCCTCTCCATATCAAGGGTGCTGTCTGTCACGAGTGACGGATGGACATCGTCGGAGGTGGAAAATAGGCATCAAAAACCAGAAATTCAATCCGTAGAAAGGAGGTCTTTCAAATGTTTTGCCATCCTAGCTAATCTAAGGAGTATGCTAAACTAAAAACAAACAAGGAAATGGGATTCGAAATGAAGGAGAAGAGAACTTACAGGAAGCAGAGGAGACAATGAGAAACGGAAGGAGGTTGCAGAGGTCGCGAAATGGAGGAGGTATACCGAAAGGCAGACCAAGAGCTTTGAGTATTCAAAAACATGCATTCGAAGGGACAACAAAATTTTAAATCACAATGAATGGAGGAAGCGTACGAAGGGGGGGGAAATTGTAATGATGACCAAAAAGCGTGTGTGTTCTGACACTTGTGTTGGAATGAGGTTAACCACCAAAATTCTGTTTTGACTTTTCAAGTTCGAAACTAAACACACCGACTAACTGGTGTTAGTGGGATGTTTGGGGGGCAATTGTAGGAGCCGAATAACGGGGGATACAAAGAGACCGAATACATACTTGGAAAGTCAGGATATATATTATATTTGGCACCGTCTTGTACGATCCAGAAGCCGAACATCTTAATCAGCCATAGAACCAGCTGAGCGAGGATCCAAATGGGAATTGGTTTATGACAAAAGGAGCCGGGTGAACAATCACATGGTGGATTAAAAGTGGGCCCGACCCTGAGGCCCAAAAGCGAATATAAATAGAGAAACATCAACCAAAGAAAGGGATGTGAGAGATAACCCCAAGAAACTTGAGACATAAGCAAACGTGAGACATATACAGACTTGTCCGTCGGAGTGCTAATTCCGGAACCCCCGACCGGAGTGTCAATCCCTCTTCAGGTGGCAATCAGAGGATCAAGAACGTCCTTCAGGATCCAAGAGTATTTCCAAAGCACATCACCACAAGCTAGAAAAACATGGTCACATGTTAAGCTACCTACTCATGCAAACAAGACACAATGAGAGGAGGCTACCCCCTCCCATTTTGGACCTCAAAATAATGTTTTTACCACTGAAAATCCCATGGAATTTAGTGGTTAAGAGAGCCAAAAAAGTTGTTGTGGAAAGCTTTGAAAGATAGCACAACAACTTAACAAGCAAGCTATTTCAAACCATAAAAACAGAAATTTCAGAGGTCAAAACCAGCCTCAAAACAGTATGCAAAGATGGCAAAACAAGTGTTTAAATTAGGCTTAAAATACAAGTGTCCTACCTCTTGAAGACAAAATGCTATTTAGGCAACAAAGGCAAGTCAAACCAAGCCAATATCCTCTTCTAGAGCTCAAATAAGACCTCAAACAACCTTAATACAATGGTGATCAAGTTTGATTAAGGGCTCACATGCAAGAGTGTAGAGAATTTAGGCTTTAAGGCATAAAATATCAAGAGAGAGAGGATTCTAGAGAGAGAGAGAGAGAGAGAGAGAGAAATTATGTCTTCAAAATTTCCAACCCTTCACATGCAAGAGGAAGGCTTCTATATATAGAAGATACAAAATCCCCTTAAAGAGATCCAACCATACACATGCAAGAAGATGGCTCAACTGTGCAAACAGCTAGCACAAAATAATAGAAAATATCTACTGATACACTGGTGGCTGGCCAGCCATTGATGGCCGGCAGGGCACATAAATGGCCGGTAGGCCAAAATCCATGGCTGACAGTGCCTCAACATGGCCGGTAGTGCATCAAAAATAACGTACTGAAAGGACCAAAGCATGGTCCAAAAATGAGATAGAATTGATGCAGGGTTTGGAAAGCTCAAACCTATGGCGTTCCACCCCAGATTTCGAGTGCTCGACGAGCAATCAAACTCATCACTGGATGTACCTACAAGAGCATCCAAGTCTTGAGAATGGTCAAAAATGGGGTGTCTACACATTGCATTGTTTCCCTCACTGCACTAACATCCATACTTCCACTGATATACCGATATGCATTCTGACACTGCCTCACACTACATTGACACACTGCACTCATGCTGAATCTGGCTTCTGCATGATACTTGAACTACATACTACATTCTGCAATAATATATATTGTGTCTGATCCTCTGATATTTGTTTTTTAGATCCCACCTACATCAAGTGCCAGCGGCGGCACCAACCCCGGCAGCACCTCCTCTAGCGACAAAGAGGAGAGGTAGACAGGCCCTAGCACGCGACCAAGATGATCATCGAGGTCGAGGCAGGGGTAGAGGTGCTCAAGCTAAGAGCATTGAGTCCGAGACAAAAGAGTCCTCTCCTTCCTCAGAACCAATTTTGAGTGGGGATGATGCTAAGACCAACAGCACCGAGGAGGCAGTGAGCTAACACTCTAAGTCGTCTGAGAGCGAGGATGATGACGCTAACCGAAGGTCAGGGAATGAAGAGGACACTAAGACTAGCTCTGAGTCCGGGGGTGGAGATAGCGATACTGGTTCTAGCTCGGCATCCGATTCTGATAGCGGTGCTGATGGAGACAGTGCCCCTGAGTCCCTTCTGAGGAAGAGGACGAAGAGGGCTTCTAAAGCTTGATGTGACTGGCACAACTTTTTCTACTCTTTTGCTTTGTTTCTTTTTTTTTTTTTTGGTAGCTTAGCACATGTATAGCTTCAGATAGGTTTTACTTTTGTTTTTCAAACACTTGCATTTCCTTTTGTAAAAACTATGATCGGGGTAAAACCCTGCAGTTTATAAAAACAAGAGCTTTGTTTTGCATCATGAGCACCACACTTGCATAGAATGAAAATGGAATGGTATTTGAAACCGAGAATGCTTGTATTGGAATGATGTTCTTAATCGGATAATGAGTCGATCAATAACCAAAATACAAAATACAAAAACAAAGTATATAAAAAAACAAAGGACTTACAAGACCCTAAAACACAAAGACCGAACAAAACCAAACTACCAAAACTGCTAGGCCCACAAAGTGGACGGCCGGCCACATGGCTAGTTGTAGTTGTTCATCAGCTGGCTAACAACTGGCATCCACTCACAACCTTATCTTCTACAAAAGGTCTTCCTTCGTAATTTCTTCGCCAAAGCCTCATTTTTGCTGCTGTTTGTTCTACAAATGGAGATATTCCTTGCCGAGAAGCTCAAAGATTGGATATCCACTTTGGATGGCACAGGAAAGGTAAATTTCCAAGATTTTGGCATAAATCACTTTTTCCATTGAGCCGCACTTCACTTTGTTTTTCGTTCCTCCATGTCACGGTTCGATGTTGGGACCTAATTACACATGTATTTCACTTCGGAGCATAAGAAATGTGTCCGACTCTTAAAGAGTTTCACGCATTGATGGAATCCCGATGCAATGAGGAGATCATGTCTCAGCCCCGTTTTGGCCATTCCCAGGCTTTGGGACAGATGTGTGGGCTCACTTTGCATGAAGCCCGATCTAGCTCATGATAGTTAGCCAGATATACCCAGCTTGATTCATCGATTTTCTAACATCGGCAATAGAGGTGACCTTCTTTGGCAAGGTTACCAGCAACATGCCCTCTGTTTATGTATCCACGCGCACTTTCTTCTTACCCTTAGTTGCGGCGGAGCGATCATTAGGTTAATTGAAGTGACCCAATGTCTGAAAAAGGGTAAGAGTTGCATTGGCTTAGCACTGGCCGAGACCCTAATGGGTTTAGATGCTTTTCATCAGCGAGAAACCACTTGATTTGGGGGAAGCCCAGTACTTCTTCAAGTATAGTTCCCCATCCTTCTTATGTATACTCACATCACTCGACACTCATGCTTTATTTTTCTCTAGGCCCCTTTCTTTACTTTTCTCTCCGTGTACACCTCTCTATTCTTTTATCGTTCTTATTTTTTATCCCTTTCCAAGTGTGGTTGATGGACAAACTGAAAATGGTGGACCCTTGTCCTGCATATTGAGCCAGAGCCTACTTCTTTCGCCAGCGGCTAGTAGATTTCCCTTTAGAGGGATTGTGATGTGATTGGATGTGCAGTAGATCTGCGGCTGAAATCACTTGGCACTGCCCCTGGCTTGATTTGATTGAGATGAGTTACTGTATGTCTTGATAATCGGGTGTAGAGTTAATTGGCCTTACAGACTGCGTGTTTTGTTTCCCTTTCCGATTTAGACGTTAGTTTGGACATGATCAGATTTGCCCAGATAAAGGGGTGGAATACATGACTTCCTTCCCAGTTCATCCCTCGCACTTGCCCCGGTATCTCGCTGCTTGGAGGATGAGAGAGCTTCTGGCCCTTCCCCCTAGTTTCAGTTATGCACTTTCTAGCGAGTGCTTGACTTGGCTTGAGGAGGAGATAGAGGTCGGGCCATCTTTGGCTGCAGAGGCTTTAGTAAGCACGAGTAGAGGACGCAAGAACACCTGACTCATCGATGCCCCTCGTTTATTGCTTTGACTTTTCTTTTCAAGTTTTATGATGTAAAGGCAACTTTGATTTAATTAGAGAGTTGGAGAATGTACTTGGTGTTGAAATCAAAGGAACTAAAGTTGTGAGCATTGAAAATTTTCCTTTTGGTCCCAAAATGGTCTAAGTTGTAAAAAGTAAAATTTTGAGCAAATCCACTTTTATTAAAACTTTTCATAACCATTTTCAGAAATGATCACTGCCTGACACGCAGGGAATCAGTCCTCAAGATGCACAACCCCGAATCAATAGATCGCAACTGCTTATAACTGCATTCACCACCACTGCTCTATTTTATAACCAGCTGTAGACGCGCCCGTGGGCTTCACTCTACAGTTCGGACTCCCTTTTGTGTTGCGGTTCTAAATCTTGAACCAAAGAGTCCAACTCTGGCAAATCGTTTTGAAGAAAAATAGATTTTTGAAAAGTAGTGCCAAACATGGACTGCTTTGCCAGATTACAGAGTCGCCACCTAAATATTTTTTTTTATGGGGGAATTTAGGAAACCCTGACTCGGTGCCGAAGGCCACGTGTCCGTCATCACCAACTGTCTTGGCTCGGGAGCTTGGGTACGATTGGGGAAGGTCAGCTATGAGCACCCCCTTTCGCCCGATTCGAAGACCGGCCTCTACTAACCGTGATATCCGATTTTGAAAACATTACATGCTCTTATACCGGTTATTAGCCTAGTTTTACTACGTTATGCGCACAGCAAAACAAGTATAGACTAGATTGCCTAATTCGGAAATAATCATTGCATATCCGTTTGTTTTGAAAGCGTTTTGGGTTTTGCTACTCGCAAGTAGGCTAAAATACGGATTTCAATGAGTTTTCCAACTCAAGCAACCCAACCTCCACCCACAGGCATTCAAACAGTTTATCTCATATAAGCATTTAGCCACATGGTAATCATGCTGTCATGTTAACATTCACACGCATGCGATATGCTAAAGCATAAATACTTACATCGTACTCCGTGCCAAAACAAAAACTAGTTAGCAAACATGCGTGCCCTAGTTCATGTTAAGATGACTAATGCATCGCAGGCAAGGGTGCAATCTAGAGTAGGCTCGGCTAACCCTAAAATGGCATGTGAAATGCAATCATTCGATGCACGTATTCAATTTGGAAATTGAGAGTACGAGGCAGTTTGTATGATGTACCGAGCCCGGTGCATGTTTAGACAAATGCATGGATGCACGCATGCATTGCATAAGGTATGCTAAAATAGACGTGCCCTGATCTACCATCATAAGCAGGTAAATAAAAGGGAGAAAGAAGTGGGGGTTGGAAGACATACAAACCACTCACTCACACTTATTACAATTATGCCCTCGCTCGGAGGGACCAAAAGAATATACAGATTAATTAACTATGCAAGCTAATTAAAATATTACAGTCCAACTAAATTAATCAAATAAATTAATTAACCTAATTAAAACAGTAAACCGCCCTGAGATGAGGGCCGGATGCAGCGCACGCTCGGGACTTGCTCGGAATCGCACTGCCATGCCTAGCTTGCCTCTGTTTTCCCTGCTTTGTTCCTCTGAAAACTGCCAAAGTCTCAGAACTACTCCTCAAGGCACTGGGGGATACCACCGGCTGAGGGGAAACACCATCGGCTGAAGTATGTGGTCACCGGCACAAAATTCATCCATCGGCCATCAATAGACTGCCGGTCGGCACTAAATACTGCCGGCCGGCACTGAATGTCTGCAGAACCTGCAACTCACAGCAGCAGAGGGCAGAAACTTGCATGGCAATGTAATTCCAACAATGTGTGCACCAATCATGCCCCTTTTCATATTTGTGACTCAAAGGGACATGTGCCTCGATTCTCGGGCCACCAATCACGCATTTCCATGCATGATGGCCCAAAGAACCAAATGTGCACTTTCAATCTCAAATGCATGCAAACCAAACAAACCAAAATCCCAATCCCTATCACCAAATCAAGGGACAAGGAATGCATGTTGATGCAATGCAACCTAATCATGTTAGCTATCATGCAATGTGAACAATGCAATATACTTATGCAAAGCATACAAGCAAACACGAGATAAGCATGCAAGCAAGCAAATGACGGTCTTAAACATGACTTAGGCAACTCTAAATAGGCCTAAAATCAGTGGCCAAAGTGCCCAAAAAATGAAGGCCAACACCCACACACACATGCATATGTTATGGTCCAAGCCTTCAAGTACTAACCAAGCAACATTCAAGCATACTTGAAAAGAGATATCATGGGCAATTAGCATGCAACATGAGCCCTAAAATCATGCTATAAAATGATGCCAAATCATGTTAAACAAGGTAAGCAAATGCATGCAAGAGGGGGCCAAGTATTCAAAGCAAGCCAAAGGGGTATTGAACTACACTTAACACAACCATACATGGCATGTATTAGGCGACCCAAAACAGAGTTTTAACACATAAAACTAAGTCCAAAAGACCACCTAGATGGCATCTATATGGTTTAAATTAAAAGTCATGCACACATGCACTCCCAAGGAACATACAACATGAGCTCGTGAAACATCAAAGAGGCATGCAATGCAAACATATGAGCATGTTAAATGGACTGAAATAACATGGCAAATGGTCTCAAACCATTGAGATGATGCAAACAAGGCATGCTACACATTCATGCTCAAGGCTAACAAGCCTAAAATGCAAAGAGGCTATACTAAGCATGCCAAGACCAACCCAAACACTTATGGACAGACCTAAAACATGTCAAGATAAGCACAAAATCTTCATGAATCTAAGCCTAAAACATGCTCAAATTAGGGCTAACAACCTAAGGCATGTTAAGGCATTTACAAGGCATTACATGGCAACTATGCTAAGCATGCATAAGGGACCAAAACCAACTTAATACAAAGTTAAAACATGGAAATATAAGTACAAAATACATCCATGGCATGCTCAACACACACTTGAAACATAGGCTCTCTTAAGAGGCCAAAACTTGTCCTTTTCAAGGGCAACAAGGAGAAGGGGTGGCCCTCTCCTTCTTGGGACTTCAAGGCATCATCTTCACCACTGAAATCCCTCAAGATTTCAGTGGTGAAGAGACCCCAACACCAAAATCCCGGAGCTCTCACAAAATAGCACAAAAATGAGGCCTTTCAAGGCCTAAGAGGGGCTAAACTTCCCCAAAGTACAAAGCACCCTTAATAAACTATCAAGAGGACTAAAAAATAGAACTTTTTTGTATTAAACACCAAGCACAAAAACAGTTCAAAGATAGGTAAAAAAGGAATGCAAGAATGGGGGAAATAAAGCAAGTTTCTCACCCTTGTTGACCTTCTTCACCAAAGATGATGTTGTTACTTCCTTAAGCTCTAATCCAACCAAAAACACCAAGAACAACCTCTTGGAACCTCAGTAGCCAAGGAAAGGTGAAACACTAGGTGTTGATGTGCAATAGTGAGACACAAACACCTAGTGTACAAACAAGAGAGCAAAAGAGAGATAGAATGGATATAGAATTCAAACCCTAAAACCAGAGCTTCTTCTCTGTCTTTTCTCTCTAAAATGTCTAACTCCCCTAACCTTTGAGCCAAGAGAAGAGAGCCTTCTCTTATAGGCAACAAAGCTTACAAGCTAAGCAAACCAAAGGCTCATCCCTCCATACACGTGTATGGAGGGGAAACAAATGCTATACAGCTGCTTCAAAATATCTCAAAAAGCAACTGCACAGTAGTCGGCAGGGCAAAATTGTCATTTTGACAAAATTGACTGCCGACCGGCACAAAAGGGTGCCGACCGGCACAATATAGTGCCGATGGCGTCAACAACCAGCCGGTGGCCTCTAGCCACTGCCGGTGGTGTGTGGGGATGCCTCACAAGGCATTCCCTGCCCCTCCAAGGCAAAGCACAAGTGTTTGGTGCAAAACCAGACACAAAACGGTCAAGTTCGGAGGTCTTGAGGCAAGGCGCGTAGCCCAGAACTCCGGGAACTCCAAACGAACACGAATATGGATAATCACCGAGTGTTCAAGCGGTGACGTCCAAGTCTTGAGGACGGTCAAAAATGGGGTGTCTACACCAGCCCTTCTGCCAAAATGAAGATCACACAACCAAACTAGCAGATAATGGAAAAAGATGGCCCAATCTAACAAACGAATATGACAGTTGAGTTGGAGATGGTTATGATCAAACTTCAGGATTAAGTTGCCTACATATCCCAAAGATGGGAATCGGGCCTTGCGTAGTTCAGTTCAGGTTCACTCGAGTATTAACTCTTTCCTTTTGTGCTCTAACTTTTGCCAAATTCGCCCTTTTAGGTTTTCGACCTTGTGAGCTTAATTTTTCTTCATTTCTAATTTTTCATGCTCTAACTTTTGCTTAGGTCGCCCTTCCGAGTTTTTAGCCTAGCGAGCCTCTCAGGGATAATATTTCTTCAACTTGTCCATATTAATTGGCTGTAAAAAACTCTAGGCCATCTAGATCTATGAGGATAATCGCCCCTCCTGACCATATAGATTTGATGATGTAGGAACCCGTCCAATTGGGTTAGAACTTGCCCCTAGGGTCATGGATGAGAACTCGGTTATCCTTGAGCACCATATCTCATTCCTTGAGATTTCTAGACTTGACCTTTTTATTAAAAGCCCTAGCAATTCTATGTTGGTAGCCCTGGACGTGATATAATGCCTTTAGCCTTCTCTCATCAAATAACATCAATTCCTCGAATCTGCTCTGTTGCCAGTCTGTCTCTATTATCTATCACTCGGCTATAACTCGCAGCGATGGTACTTCAATTTCAATCGGCAGAACAACTTCCACTCCATAAATAAGAGAATAGGGAGTTGCCCCTGTCGATGTCCAGATTGACATTCTGTAGAACCAAAGTGCAAAAGGCAATTTATCCGGCTAGTCCTTGTAAGTTTTCACCATCTTCCACAGGATGTTTTTAATATTCTTGTTCGCAACCTCAACAGCTCCATTGGTCTGTGGTCTATATGTTGATGACTTATGAAAAGCCACGTTATACTTCTCAAGCAGATCCACTACCTCTTTCTTGAAGTGCGAACTGTTGTCTGAGATAATCTCATTTGATACCCCGTATCTACAAATGATGTTGTTTCTAATAAACTTGGCTACATGCGACGCCTTCAGCATAGAGTAGGACTGAGCCTCCACCCACTTAGTAAAATAGTTGATTGCCACCAAAATTAACTCATGTCCATTCGAGCCCTTTGGGGAAATTTCCCTAATCACGTCGATCTCCCAAATGAGAATGGCCATGGTGAAGTCATATTGTAAAGCTTGGACAGCGGTATGTTCATGCGATTTGCATGGATCTGAAATTTGTGGCATAGCCGCACAAGGCTAATGCAATCCTCCTCCATGGTTGACCAGTAATAGCCTTATCTAAGGATTTTTCGGGCCAGCATCACACCGCTCATGTGTGCCCCACACTTCCCTCCATGGATAACCTCCATGAGGCGCTTCAACTCTTCTCCCTCAATGCAAAGCTTATGCATTCCTAGATGGCCTCTCTTGTACAGCTTACCCCCGCAGATGATAAATTAGACGGCTAGACGCTGTATTCCCCATTTGTCCTTAGCATTTGCCGCTGGTGGATACGTCTCTTTCTCCAGGAAATTCCAAATGTCATAGTACTAGGGGTTCTTGTCTTAAACCTCATTTATTGCGGCAATAGTCTTGTAAGAAGGTGTGTACTTCTGTTCAATGATGATCGGACGCATCTTAACTCCCAGCAGGATGTCCACCATGGAAGATAGAGTTTCCAATGCATCAGCGAAATGGTTGTTCTCTCTCAACATGTGTGTAAATGTCAGTTTTTCAAACCTTGGAATCAGAATATCTAGGGTCTGGTGATAAACCTTCATTTTCTTCTTTTTGACCTTCCAGTCTCCATTTGCCTGATAAACAACCAGGTTCGAGTCTCCGATGACGTCCAACCTTATTGCCCCTAGTTCTAGGGCAGCTTCTAAACCAGCAATACACGCCTCATATTCTGCTTCGTTGTTGGACACTTTGAACTAGAGTTTGAAGGTTAGGGGTATATGGGAATCATCGGGTGCTATCAACAACACACCTATCCCATAACCGTACTGATTAGATGCTCTGTCAAAGTACATCATCCATGTTTTCTCTTCCACTTGCAAAATGTCTTCATTTGGGAATAGGTATTCCACTGCTTCATTCCCTTCTACTGGGTGGTCCACCAAGAATTCTACCACTGCTCTCTCTTTAACTGATTTGCGCATGACATATTTGAGATCGAACTTGGAAAGAGGAAACAGCCAACAAGCTAGCCTACCCATAAGCGCTAGTTTCTCGAAGAGATATTTGATGGAACCCAATCTCAAAACCAAATTATAGAGTGAGCTAACATATAGTGCATCAGCTTCCTTATCACCTATACCAATGCTAGGCAAGCTTTTTCCAGACGAGTGTAATGGGTCTCATAATCTACCATTTTCTTGCTCAAGTAGTAGATGGCCTTCTCTACCCTATCTTCCGACTCTTGAGCTAGCATGCACTCCATGGTTGAATCCGCTACCGACAAATATAGAATCAAAGGCTTCCTCGGCTCTGGCAGTGACAACATAGGTCAATTCTGTAGGTACTGCTTGACCTGTTCAAAGGAAAACTGACATCGATCGTCCCATCGGAACTTCTTCCCTTTCTTGTGGAGACCAAATAGTGGTTCACAAGTCAAGGTTAATTTGGAAAGGGTAAATTACACTAACCTATCATGAGGCTTACCTTAATTACAGGGACCTCCCTTGCAGTTTCAAAAATTACACAAATCTCCCTTACTTTTGAAACTAATAAACAAATACCCCCCTTCTGTTACCCACCCGTCCAAATTCAAACAGATTTGGCTAATTTCACCCAAAATTATTGTTCAAATTCCAATAATGCCCTTACCATCCCCATACATATATATATGCCCATATATATATCCATATATGCCCATATATATATCCATATATATCTATATATATATATATCTATAAAAACATACATATCTTATATATATATATATATATCACTCTATTCTCTCTCTCTCTCTCTCTCTCTCTCTTCTCTCTCTCTCTCTCTCTTCCCTCTCACTCTCTCTCTCTGTGCTCTACCTCTCTCCCCCGTCATCCTCCGCTACCCCGACGCCTCCCCTTCCAAAACCTCTACCCAGTGTCGTTACCACCATACCAAACTCTTCTCTCTCTCTCAGCTCATCCATTTCTGCCACCACCACCTAAAATCCTAGATCTGAGGAGCTTGGTGTCGCAGTGGTCGCGATCTGATCACAAGGGTTGCAGTGATGACAGATTACGATGATTATCATGGCAATTGCAATGGTTGTAGAAAGAGTGAGAGAGAAAGAGAAATAGAGAGATCGTAGTGGTGGTTGAGTACGATGGTGGCGATGCGATGAGGAGAAGATGTGAGGCGAAAGGGCGGCGAAGTTCTCGACTGGATTACGAACAGATCTCATGTCAACAAGAACTTCAATCTCAATTTGTTATAGTCTTGAACCTTTGCACCTAATTTGACTTGGATTGGACATGTTCTTGCCAAGCACAGAACAATTGTGATTGAGTAAACACGGAGCGAGCGAGAGAGAAAGAGATAGAGAGAGAGAGCCATGGATTTGATCATCGGCGGAGGCGACAAAATAATAGTGGGATGAATTATCTCAATCAAAACCACATTTGGAGATGAGCTTGAATTATCTATGTATGCACTGCCAATTTGGGAAGAGAGTGTGTGTTTGATCGGGTTATCTGTGTTTGATTGAGAGTGTGTGTGTCGAATTATCTATGTTTGATCAATTGTCGAAATAACAGTGTGTGTCTTAAACCCTTGATTCCTTGTTTAAACCCTTGAATTGTTGAAATAACAGTGTGTTTGATCAATTGTCGAAATAAAAGTGTGTGTTTGATCGGGTAATTATTGGTTTGGGTTTTGGGTTTTTTATTAGAGAGGTTTGGGAAAAAAGTGTAAGGAAGACAATGGCAGAAATGGGTAGTAGAGGGAGGAAAATGCTGATGATACAGAGTGGCTTAGGTCTTTGGAAAAGACAATGGGTTAAAGGGTATTATGGTCAATTTCACTGTCAAGTTAACATCGTTAATGCTCTTTTGATGGGAAGGGGGTATCTATATATCAGTTTCAAAAGTAAGGGAGATCTGTGTAATTTTTAAAAATGCAAGGGAGGTCCTTGTAATTAAGGTAAACCTCAGGGGAGGTCAGTGTAATTTACCCAATTTGGAAATAATCCGTCTTATGAATTGCACTTTACCTAGAAAGCCGCGCGCCTCATTTTCAGTCTTTGGTGGTAGCATTTCTAAGATGGCCTTGATTTTGGAAGGATCTCTTTCAATTCCCCTCTGTGTGATCAGAAATCCCAGCATTTTCCTTGTCGTCATGCTGAAGGTGCATTTCTGTGGGTTTAACCTCAATTTGTATTCCTTGATCCGTTGAAAGAATTTCTCTAGTACGGTGTAGTGTTCTTCTCGCTCTTTAGATTTGACAATCATGTCGTCCACTATAGACATCCCATTTTTTACTACCGGCAAGACTTAGGCGCTTGGTTCGATACACTCGATGATGACAGTTGAATTGTGATTCGTAGCGATTCGGATTCAATCAAGCTTTTGAAATAACCTCAAATCTTCAACATTTACCTTGTTTGAACCTGTGAGTTTCATTTTTGGACCTTTTTCCACTCTGAGTTCAGTTTGGATCAAAAAAATAGGAGAGTGCATCAAAGCCCGGCCGTGCATCAGTGATGGTCGGCCGGCCCTTGGTGGCGAAAAACACTATTCTGGGCGGAAGCCCGCCAGCTGTCCATTTTTGAAGATATTTATCACCTTTTGAGCTTGAATTCTATAAAAATGAAGTTGTGTGATTGTTTTGAGGGTTGAACAAAATTTAGAGAGCCTATATACTCCTTAAGAGCTCTTCTCTCCTCCTTCTTCCATTGCAAGCAGCCTTTGAGCTAACTTAGCTTCCTTGTATCATCTCTATACTCCATATACAACCTTGTCTCACCACCTTAGAGTCTTGGTTGATCTTGGAGAAGCATAATTCAAGCTTGAGAGTGGGTTGAAACCAAGTTTGGATCACAAACAATAAGCTTACCCCTTGAAAGGTATAAGCTTGTTTTTCTCTCTTGCTTTCATTTCTTCCATTTTCTTCATAATTCTTATTGTTTTGTGTTGTTTGGAGTCTATTTGAAGTGTTCAAGGTTGGGTTTGAAGAGCTATGAAAAGGGTAGAGAAAGCTTGCTCCTTCTACACCTTTACCCATAGCTCAAACCCTTCATTTTCTACTCTTTTTCTTTGATATTTACACTGATTTTCAGAGTTTTCAAAGGGCCAAAAATTATGTTTTGAAGTTTCAAAAATGGAGGAGTTAGCCACCCCTCCATATTCTTGCTTACTAGCCTTCATTCTTTCCTTATTGTCTAGCTTTTTAAGTTATTTTCATTAACTTTTAGCCTCTGTTTCTCATATGTTAAGGGCTATTTTTGGGGCTGTCCAAGCCTTTTACATTAAGTCATGCTTTGTTTAGTTCATTTGTTGTCTCATAAGTTAGAATACATAGCTTGTTGCATGTTGTTCTAGCTTTTCTTCAATTCATTTCCATGTTTAAGAGTCTAATTTTACAATTAATCCACCTTCCATCTCTTTTATTCTTGAAAGTGATTTCAACTAATTGAGGTTATTCAAGACATGTAAGAGAGACTCTTACTTAATGGCATAATCTTTTCGAAGATTCATTGCCAATGGTATAGTCTTTCTCTTGTGCTTTAGAAGAACCTATCGTTTGACATTACTTCTTGTTTAGAGGACTTAATCACCATAGACAAATGGACTAAAGAATGGCAAGGCGTAATAAAATTGGTTTAAAACTTGGATCAACACACATAAGGAAAGTGGCTTAAATTACTTAGACTTGCCCAGACATTATGCCAAGTTACTTGTGTCAAGAGTCGTCACATGCTAATCCATGGCATTTTGATGATTCTTGAAGCATTGCAACCTCCCTTTTTGAGTTCATACTATGACAAGGAGGGGTGGTCTTATTCTTTGCATTTTATCGACTTTTGTCCAAGATCGCATCCGAGATCATCAAGCAACCATTTTTCTCATTGATGGTTTTGGAATTAATTTCAACCTTCTCTCGAGACTTTCCCATGACAGAGGAGGAAGAAAGGGACAAACAGAGCTTGAGGACACTCTGTCTACACTAGTTCACCGCACAACACAAAAACAGAGCTTTGCACCAAATTGATACATGACCAGCCATCTGTAGGCCCGGCCAGCCATCAGTGATGCACAATTGGCCCTCAATGTATGGCCAGCAGTGCAGTTTTGTAGAAAACAGAGGCAGTGGCTGAAGGTGAAACAGAGGTGGCTTGGGCAGATAGAGTAGCTCTCAAGTGCTATGCATGCAACCTTCATCCATTTTCACTTACGCATTTTGTCAACTATAATTTATCTTGTTGCAATTAATTAGTTTTAGCTAGTTAATTTTGAAAAGTGCTGTAATTAATTAGTTAGTTAATTAATTATTCAATTTCATTTTGTAACTAGTTAATTAACTAGAATAGTCAATAAATTTATTTGTTGTAATAATTAGTTAAGTAAATTAGCTAGTATTCATTCGATTTTGTAAAAATTAGCTTAATTAGCTTAGCTTAGCTTAGTTAATTTGCTAGTTTGTCTATTTGGACTCTCCTTCGTGAGAGCGCAATGTTGTAATAATGTATATGTCTTTCAACCCCACGTCTTTCTCCCTTTTATTTAATCGCTTACGATGGTTAGTTTAGGGACATCATATTTCGTTTAGCATTCTTCATGTTTGCATCCATTCGTATTGCATGCACCGAGGCTCAGTTCATCATTCTAACTGTATTGTGTAATTCAATAATTCTTTGAATACATGCTTAGACCACATGCTATTTAATTGATTCATGTACCATGTTAAGTAGCCGAGCCCATAATTACATATCGCATATGTTGCATTAGTCATCTTGCATAAGTTAGGAATCATGCATTTTTTTTTTTCTAACTTTGTTTCTTTTTTGGATTGGAGTACTAGGTAAGCTTTTTATTTACTTTAGCATACTTGCATGAGTGTGAGTGACTGTCATGACTAGCATACTTGCCATGAGGCTAAATGCTTAAATGATAAACTGCTTGAATGCCTATGGATGAAGGCTTCTTGCTTGAATTGGAATAATTTGAGCAATGTTTATATGCAGTCACTTTTTCAAGTGGTACATATTCAAAACAATTTTCAAAACAAATATGACTCAAGTGTTCCAATTCTTGCGAGATAATCTATACTTGTTTTGTGCGCATCACATAGTAATGCTAGCCTAATAAACTGGAACAAGAGCATATAATGTTGATAAAACTCATATCATGATTAGTAGAGGCCGATCTTTGATCGAGCAAGTAGGGTGCTTAATTCATGACCTTCGTCTCTCATACCTAAGTCCTGAGCAGAGACAATCTTGGTGATGACGGACACATGACCTTTGGCACGAGTCACGGATTTTCTAAATTTACCTAAAATAAAATATTTAGGTGGTGACTCTGTATCTGGCAAAGCAGTCCAATTTTGGCATTTTTTATTCAAAATTGATTTTCTAAAAGATTTGTTGGATTTGAACTCATTGGTGTTTATTAATTTCACGTTGCACTTGTGAGATTAGATTCAGAACTAAGGGAGTCCGAACTATACGACTTTTTTCAAACTTCTGAAAGGGGGCGCGAAAAAGTTGAGCTACAGTACACCTCAACCTCTTTGTAGATCATGTCATGCAAAATGGTGGTTGTAGCGCTCTGATAGGTAGCCCCAGCATTTTTTAACCCAATAGGCATGACTCGGTAACAGTAGGCGCCCCATAGCGTCGTGAATGCAATGTTCTCTCTATCCTCAGGAGCCACCAAAATCTGGTTATACCCAGAAAACCCATCCATGAATGAAAGCAAGGAATGACCAATAGTGAAATCTACCAACTCATCGATATGTGGCAATAGAAAGTCATCCTTCAGACTAGCTTTATTCAAATCCCTGAAGTCGACGCAAACTCTTATTCTACCATCCTTCTTAGGTATTGGAACAATATTAGCCAGCCACGTCAAATACTCAGAAACAATCAAGAACCCTGCCTCGATTTGTTTGGTGACCTCTTCCTTGCTCTTCAATGCCTAATCCGAGCAAACTCTGTGCAGTTTCTGTTTCACTAGTCGGGCCTCAGGGTCAAAAGGGATCCAATGTTGTACGATCTCGAGATAGATTCCAAGCATGTCTTCGTAGGACCAAGCAAAAACATCTTTCAAATCTTTTAATAAAGCGATTAAATGCTCGCATTCCTCCGAAGACAACTTGGACCTGATCTGGACCAAACGCAGATCCTTCTTAGTACCCACATTAATGGCAATGATTTCATCAATACAGGGTTTAACATACCTCTCCTCCTCTCGATTAATCAAAATTTTCAAAGCCAGAGGAATTTCTTCCTCCTCGTTTTCATTAAAATTCTAAAAATCTTGGTCAATACAATAAATCAGCGGCACAGAGAAGTACACAGAATCTGCAGTGTTTTCATTTATAAGCTCCAGCTCTTTGGTTACAACAGACTCAAAAGAGAAAGAAAATGGGGACCTCAACAGGACCTTGGCATCCAGGTTAGCACCCCCAAGAATGCCAGACTCAGACCTCCCAAACTGACTTGAATCTTATCCCGACTCCACATTCTCAATGGAATCAGATTCTGGTTCATGACCCTATTCAGAACTAGAAAGAAAACCTTCCTCCAGCTGCCAAGTAAGACACGATGCCTTTGATGCATCCAAAATACCATTGATTGGGTCCATACCTAGTTCTTCCCCAATCATGGAGACAGTAAAGTTATCCCTTAAGTTCTCTAGGTCAGTCATAGGATCTGTAAGGAGATTGGCTAGTGTTGCCCCTACTCCAGCCTCGTTGTTGTCTGAGTCCTCTTCCATGCTCTAGTTAGCTTTGATGCTCGGTTCAGCCATTTCCTCATCAGTAACTTGCAACTGATGATCAAAGAAGATCTCAAGCCTGGGAACTCGATTCTTCAAGGAATTTATCCAAGACTCAATAAAGCCACAAAACGGGAAATCCTCTCCCTCTCAAACAAAACGACCATTCAACGTCCTCCGAATCGGCTTGTGGACGAGTTCATAAGGCTTGCCAACTCTCTTAGCCTTGGCCCTGCCCCTTATTTCTTCTCCTTTTCTTATCCAATCAACTTTGGTGGGCACGTAGCCCAATCTAAAGGCATGCGGGTTATGTGGCACCTCTGCTAGTGTTACAACACCTTTTCGCCCACTCCTTCCGAGCCTCATTCCTAGAACGTGCCACAGTATGTTCATGAAGTAGATAGACTGGGCACTGATGTACATGCCTTCATCCGTAACTTGAATTTTCTGCACTACTCAAGCTTCCGCCAAAGTGAACCTTGAGAGGAATACATCCTCATCGCTATGGTTGATCTCGAGCACTGGTGTAGTCACCTCCAAGGGTGGATGGATGGATGAGTTCCCAAAAACGATTGTTACTCCTCCCTTATAAGGATACTTCAACATCTGGTAGAGGGAGGAGGAGACAGCCTTTATGTGATGTAACCATAGCCTCCCTAACAACAGATTAAAGGTTGCCGACACATCCAAGACGTGGAACTCAATCTCTTGCTCTAACGGGCCTACCTGGACTCGTACTTTCACTGTGTCCATGACTTCCCTGGTTGTGTTGTCATATGCTCGTATCACTTAGGTCGTAAGAACAAAATCCGTTGATTTATGGCCTATCACATAGGCGGTACGGGAAGGACAGACATTAATGGCAGAACCGATATCTACCAACACCACTGGCACCCATTTCTCTCTGCACTCCACAGATATGTATAATGGTGTTGTGGACCGACCCCTCTGGTTGCAGTTCTTTGTCAGAGAAAGTGAGCATTGGCTTGGTACCACTTGGAAAGACCAAACCCACAAATTGCTCAGGCGTAGTATCAATGGACAGTTTAGCTTTTTCCATTACCGACAATACGGCCTATCGGTGCACCCGTAAGGCCATAAAGAGTCCCCAGATAGAAATATCGGCTTGGATTCTCTTGAGCTGTTTCAAAACTAGCTCCTCTTCTAGATGCTTCTCCTTCTGTTTCTCGACCTCCCGGTCATTTCCCGATGGCTCTGCTTGATATAGGTGTGGAGGTTTAAAATACCATCCACTTCTTGTAAGACGATCTATCTCCTCAGCATACCATGTATTATCCGGGATGCAATCTCCCCAATCTTCGTCAATATGAGCTAGGTGCAAATCATTATCATCCCACTATTTGCTATTAGCTGCCGATAAACAGTTGTCTGGCTCAACTCGGATCATTTTCACAGTACAAGTGTCCTCCTTAGGACGACATGTTACAGTTTTCAAGTTGTCTTTAATTCTTTCTCTATCAAACTACCTCAACACATCTTTCTGTTGAGTATCTTTGATTTTCACAACACCCACTTCTTGGGTTGGGTTTTCTACATATGTGTCCTCTGGTAGTTTTCTTTTCTCATTAGTTTTTCTAGCCACTGTAGCTACCTCTATTTCCTTTCCCTCTAGCTTAATCCCGGTTTCTTCCTCCTTGACTGGCTCATCACTCAGCCATCCGGTATTATCAATTGATCCGTTTAGGTCAAACCACCCGACACATACAACCCCCTGATTTCGCTCGTCAAAGAATTGTAGGTTGTCCAAATCCTTTTTGAGGTTCGCCAGATCATCTAACCCTTGGTTTGGGTCGTCTTCTCTAACCACATTAACACCTATCAAGGTTGGTACCACCACATCGGGCCTGGTTTGAGTGGTTGGCACAATATAGCAACTCGGGTCATACACTCTGTCAAACAGGTCCCCAAAACACTCTGACGACAAATCAGTACCTCTCTCTAAGGTCAAAACCTCCTTTACCATAGGTATTGTCACCACATTATGAGACTCAGGTTGTGGTTCAGATGTGTCCATTATGCACAAGTCTGTGCCCTCAAGAATGAATAACATCGGTTTTTGTAGGTGGGAAGGGGTAATATATACGTTGGGGTCATAGGAGATGAACAGTGTATGGATAAGGTGAAGATTTCGAGGTGGGGGGCCTTGATTGTGGTGGAAGCAGGTTAGTGGTCACATTTGGTTTTTGGGGTGAAGCGATGACCTTGTTGTCAATAAGATCCTGAATCTCATGATGCAAACGGAAACACTAGTCGGTGTCATGACCGTGCTGCTGGTGAAAAACACAATATTTTGCAGGGTTGTGCTTGGGTGGAAGGGGGTCAAAAAGTGAGTGAGGTTCTAAGGGTTTCAGATGCCCTTTCTTGACCAGCACTTGCATGGCTTTGGATAGGGTCATGTATAGTTGGTTAAAAGTCCTACTCTGAGGTCGGGTCGGGTTGGATGATGTTTGCAGGCTCATGTTGGCGAAGGGGTTGGCAGTTTTCGTTGTGGTGACAACACTCATGTCCAATGGCCTCACAGCTATGCTACCACTGGCAGCATTGGAACTGCGAACAAACGACCTTTTAGCTGCCTCTTTCTCATCAGTAATAAGCCCCTGCTTTATGTCATCCTCAATTTGTACCCCCATTTCATGAAGCTTTATGAATGTAAATAAAAGGAGAACAATCATTTTCTGTAGCAGCTTGCCATGCAAGCTCCGGACAACCATCCTGATCTGGTCTTTCTCTAAAGGTCAAGTGGTCATCATTGACGCTTTGGCCCTCTATCTCATCACGAATTCGAAGAACCCTTCCTTAGGCTCTTGACGCGTCACCTCGAGATCACAAGTTATGACCTCGATTTGCGTGTTATAAGAGTATTGAGCTATAAAGGACTCAGCTAATTCCTCCCAATTCTGCTTTACTGAATCTTCCAACTTGGCGTACCAGATGGTGCTCTTTCGAACAACTTCTCCATTTTATTGACTTTAAGCGTGGTTAGACCAATCTCAAATTCGAATGATGCCTCAGTTTGATAAACCGAGGTTTTAGAAGCTTGTGCCAGGATGGGGTCTGCTGGGACTGGGAAAACCGGAATATCCTGGCTTTGTGGATCTTGAGCAGTAGCAATATGAGCAGTGGCACCAGCGCAGGGATAGCTGTAGTAGGTACATGTGAAGCAGAGGCCATAGCCGGCTGCAGTTGCTGTTGCTGCTGCTGCAACCTCGTTATAACATCGGTCTGACAGGCCGTAACCTCGACCTGACGGGCCGCATCCTACTATAGCATGTCAACTGTTTGCTGCAGCTGAAGTATTAAGTCCTCCATGTTTGCCAGGGGATACTGTGCCATTGGAATAGGTGACTGTCATTGAGCTGGACTAGAAACAGATGACTGTGCTTGAACTAAACTGAATATAGGTGAACTAAGAGGTGACTGCTGTAAAAACTAGATTGGTGAACTTTGTCTGATTCTCCTTTGCCTTACAACTAGTGATAGTGAGGTAAACACAGGCTGTTCCCCAACAAGATCCCTACTATACAAAGTCTTCTGATGCGGGCCCAGAGTACTTGGGGAATATCCGAACCTTCTGAAGCTATGGTTTAAACTACATAGCAAAAGAAATAAAGAAAGAGAACATAATCAAAAACCACACAGTACCTCAGCTAAGATGTTATCAACACAGATGTGATCAAAGCTGTAAGACTGTACTCCACACTGAATTCTGGCCTAAACAGATACAACTGTACCACTGATATGCACATTCCTACACAGTTTCATTGTAAAGCACATACAAGTTAAAAGAGAGCCAAAGAACCCCTATGAGGGAGGTAGGGTTACCCTGTCCTAACTTTGGCATGAACTAGGGTTTCACTACTTCAAGCAAGCGGTTTTCATGCAAACCTGCATAAGGGTGAGCATCATGTCCTAGTTTGGATCAGTCACTATGGCTTACTATATGCAGTAGGCTAAATGGTCAAAAAGGGGTACCTCAGCAAGACTACCTAATATACCTCTCACACCTAACACCAAGAAGTTAAACGAGGATCAAGCAGTACAGCGGTAGTCCAGATCCAAGAGTTGTGTTCCATTATGGCAGAGCCCATGACCAGTCAGCCGTTTGGCAAGCTTTTAGGCAAGCCTTCGGCAAACTATCCAGGAGTAGCAGATGGAAAACACAATGACTTAAAGAACCAATGAAAATGCAATGCAAAGAACATATATAGGTAGATAAAATTTCACATCATGAATTTCAAGTCAAGTTCTCTAATTTCCTAATAGAGTCGCTAGAAACTGTAGCTTGCATTTCGTGCTCCTTTCGGATACGATAGCCCTACAATTCAGACTCCTGTGGTTCTGAATCTGATTCTATAAGTGCAATGTGAAATAAATAAACACAAATGAGTCCAAATCTGGCAAATCTTTTGAAAATCAATTTTGAATCAAATGCCAAAAATTGACTGCTTTGTCAGATTACAGAGTTGCCACTTAAATATTTTCGAGAAATTTAGGAAACCCGAGACTTGTGCCAAAGGCCACTTATCCGTCATCACCAAAGTGTCTCAGCTCGGGAACTTAGGTATGAAAGGGGAAGGTCATGAATTGAGCACCCCACTCACCAGATCAAAGATCGGTCTCTACTAATCATGATATGATTTTTATTTACATTATATGTTCTTGTTACGATTATTACGCTATCTTTAGTAGGTGATGCAACACAGTATAGACTAATTTACAAAAGTTGGAACACTTTAATTTCATGTTTGTTTGAAAAATGTTTTGAATATGTAACACTTGAAAAAGTGATATCACATGTACAGTAATCAAATTACCCCAATTTAAGCAATTAGCCTTCATCCACAGGCATTCAAAAGATATATCACTTAAGTACTTAGCCTCATGGTAATCATGCTTGACATGGCAACACTGACACTCATGCAATATGTTAAAGCAAAAATGCTCACCTAGTACTCCAAGGCAAGCCAAAAGAAATAAAACAATTAGAAAAATGCATGCCTCTAACAATGCAAATGATTAATGCAACACATACAAGATGCAAATGACAGGCTCGACTACTAATATGGCATGTGAAGCCATTTGATAGTATGCAATTAAGCAAGTTTTCTTAGATAATAAACAACCACAAGGTTAGAATGATGCGCTGAGCCAAATGTATGCAAAACAAATGGATGCAATGCATGGAAAATGCTAATTAAAACATGATGCTCTATACTATCCATCATAAGCGAGTAAATAAAAAGGAGAAAGAAATGTGAGTTGGAAGACATACACACATTATTACATATTTGCCCTCGCACAAAAGAGTCTAAATAATTGTCCTAGCTAATTACTACGAATTAACTAGCTATTACAAACCAAATGAAATAATTTAACTACACTAGCTAATTATTACAATACAAAAATAAATAGCTATCTAATTAATCTAGTGAATTAATTACAAAGCAAAATGAACTAACTACTCTAACTAATTAATCACTCTACAACATGAGTTAACTAACTATTTACAATCCAAATTATGTTGCTATTCTAACTAGCTAATTAGTTGCAATACACTACTAGTGAACACAATTTTAATGGGCCCCGAGAAGCGAGGAATGATTCATGCATGAACGCGGATTTCCACCTGAAAATGCTCTCTATTCTGCTGCCAAAATACTCCTGTTTTGCAGTCAGAAAAATGCATTGTTTTTACCTCATCCTCTGCTCTGTTCTGCAGGAAAAATAACACTGCCTGGCTGAAAAAGGTAGCCGGCTGGCCAGAAGCAATGGTCGGCCGTACAATAATGTGGTCGGTCGACCACTAATGTTTGGTACTACCCTGCTGCAACAAACATGAAACAGAGCACAACAACATATTTTCAAGGGATGTTTGTCCACCTTACCTCTTCTTATCATCAAATAGATCAAAGGAGAGATAGGCTCGATTCACAAACCATCAATAGACACAAATCCATTGCATAATGGTTTACGGATCAAGGGAAAAAAGCTTAATAAATGAAGCTAAAGACCAACAAAAACATGTCCCTAGCATGAGATTGATCAAGGGAAGTGGTTGACTTGATATTTTGAACCAGTATTATCACAAGAGAGTATGAAATGGCTCAAAACTCAATGGGTTTAATTAACGTCTGATTGAACCCCAAACCATTTTATTATCTTGTTCCATTTTAGCCCAATTTTATTGTCTTTTTTACTTACATTTCCATTCATTAGCCATTTTAGTCCAAAGTGAATGTTAAGTCCACTAATGGAGAGAAGTGTCAAATGAAGAGTTTCTTTAGGCATGAGAGAGAGATCATGCCTTTGCTAATGAACCTCCGGAGAGATTAAACCATTAAGCAAAAGGTCTCCTCTCAAGCTTAAACAACACTCACTTTGAAGCGACTCTCAAAGCAATAAAAAGCTAAGAAATGAGGGAGGGTGCAGAGGAGATTATGCCATGAACACAAGTATGAAAGACATTAAATTAATGCCATCAACTCAAATAGGTTGGTGTCTAATGCCTAAAACACCAAACCTATGAGGACCATTACACTACAAGCATACTATACAAAGCATAAATGAAATGAATGACCTAAAACAGTCCTAAAACAATCAAAAATAGTGCTGGAATCCACATGGATAGGTGTGAAAAAAAAAGCTACAATATTGAGGAAATTAAACTAGTAAACAACCACAAGGAGGGGAGGCTAACCCCTCCATTTTTGGGACTTCAAAATAACATTTTTAGCCTGTGAAAACCTCTGAAATTCAGTGGTAAAAAGATCAGAAAAAGTTGATGAAAAGATGGAAAACACAAGGGCAAAAGCTTGGAAGACAAGGTTCAAAGAAGGATAGTCAACCCCTCTACCTTGGATAGCATTTAACACAAGTTTCAGCCCATAAACACAGTTGAAAAATGATCCAAAAACAACAAGTAAAGATGGTGAAAAAATAAAAGAAAGGAGGTAGGAGTTATAACTCTTGAAGATGAGTAACTCTTTGAATTATAAACCACCAATTTCTCACCATCAAGAGCTAATATTCAAGCTCAATAATCTCAGCCAAGAACCCTCAAGAAGCTTTGTTTAAGGAGCCTAGGTAAGGTATGTATAGATGTGTGTAGGTTGTAAGGAAAAAGAGAGATATTTTTTCCAAGAATTTGGCTTCTCCAAAATTTTCTAACCTAATTTTATGAGAGGGGGTCAAGTATATATAGAAAAATATGTTAGGCTCTCAAAAATATCAATACAGAAACAGCTAGTGCAATGCATGCACCTATGGAGACAGTTGGCACAACTAGAAAAAATATCGAGTTTTATCGACACAAGTTGCCAACTGGCCACTAGTTGGACAGCCGTACACTCATTTGTGGCCAGCCGGCTGATAGTTAGCCTGCAGGCCTCTAGGTAGTCAGGCTTGAAAAACTGTTGTTTTGGTCCAAAACAAATAAAACAAGGTTTGTAGGTTTCTGAGGCTCAAAATCGAGGCTTCCTGCTGAGGAAATCAAGCGTTTGACAAGCGTATAAATTCATCATTGGGTGATCAATCGGTGACACCCAAGGCTTAAGGGCAGTCAAAAATGGGGTGTCTACACCCCGTTAAGGAATTTCGTCTCCGAAATTTAAATCAACAATTAAACCAAGTTTAAACCGATTATAACCATAGTAGTAAATCAAATCATCACCATGACCCATTCACCGATCAATCATTCCCATGACAAGGATAACCAAATTCTCTGTAATGAATATACAATTCACATTTCCGAACATATACAATGTTTATATTACGTTAACATAACAAGTTTTCGATACATGTTCAAATATTAACAAATAGGTCCGGATACTTCTCACGGACTTCTAACTCATGCTCCCAAGTGGCTTCCTCAACCCCGTGATGCCTCCACAACACTTTTACCAAAGGAATGGTCTTGCCATGCAAGACTTGGTCTCTAGTATCTATGACCCCAACTGGTCTTTCTTCATACGAGATATTCTCATCTACCTCTAACTCAGTCAAATCCAACACGTGTGATGGATCTGGCTTGTATTTCCAAAGCACATAGATATGAAACACGTTATCCGTGGTCTGTTGGTCATCTACCAATCTGCTTGTCGGGACCAAACCGAGCCGGGCTAGTCCAAGTCCGGGTCCATGGTCCGTGATCTGTGGTCTATGAGTCTTGGGACTTGGACTTGGGCTTGAAGCTTGAGAATTGAGGCTTATTGGAACGAGTTACGTTCGGATTGGACTGGATTGGTGGTCCACCAACCTAATCTTTTTGGGCCAAGTTTGTTAAGTGGTTGCTGATATATTTATTTGGGTCTGGGTTTGGGTTTGGGCTTGGGCTTGGGCTTGGGGCTTAAGGCTTGAGCCTTACTGGAATGAGTTAGGTTTAGGCTGAGCCAGATTGGTGATCCACCAACCTAATCTTTTTGGGCCAAGTCTGTTAAATGGCTACTGATATATATATACACACATGTGTATATTGTGTGTAACTCACACACTTAAGTCCCATCAATTTTCCTTGCATTACTTCTTCAGTTTTACAAAAATTGAATTCTGCATTGGTTGCAGAAACGCTCTTCCTCTCTCCCCCATTGTGTATAAATGGAGACCATGCTCTTTGGTTGGAGTACAAAATTTTTGGCTCTCATATTATACAATCAGTTTGCTCTTATATTTTTCCTTTTGTGTGAGAGAGTGTTGCCATTGTCAATTCGTCGGAACTAAACAAAAGGTACTTCTGCGTTAGCTGGTCTAAACCGTTGTATCCTGAGAGACAGATGCCGATATACCACTAGTACCCACGGTGAAGCGGCGAATCTATTTTAAGGAGACTGTGGTATCACACAAGTTTCGGTTTACTTTCTTTTCTTTTCTTTTTTATTGTTATATGTATTTATGTTTATCAAGTTGTAATTTCTACCATAATTTAAATTCATGATTTCTTATTTTAATTAACTGTGAATCTATTCATTTTATTTAAATACACAATTTGTATATATGCATTCCTCTAGTCACCGTCATCTAGGGCAGTGTTAGCACTACAAGAAAATGGCCCAAATAACATGGAACTTTTTGCGATGGTATAGGTGCCGTCGCAAAAAATGGTCTTTTGCGACGACATTTTAAACCATCACCAATAAATATACAAGAAAAATACATAAACATTTGCGACGCCTAGTGTAACGTCACAAAAAGAAAAATTTTGAGACGAGGAACATTTGATGTCATAAATAGTGGACAAGTTGTTACGGCAATTGTCCATCGCAAACAAACTCTTGTTAAAACAGCATCATTTTATTTGTTAGATTTATCATTTGTGACGGTGTAACAAGCCCGCGGGGGACCTCGCTACAGCTCGGACTCGATTTGTGTCACGGTTCTTAATCTTGAACCAAAGAGTCCAAATCCGGCAAATCAGTTTGAGAAAACAGATTTTTTGAAAGAAGTGCCAAACATGGACTGCTTCGCCAAATACAGAGTCGCCACCTAAATGTTTTATAATGGGAAATTTAGGAAACGCTGACTCGGTGCCAAAGGCCACGTGTCCGTCATCACCAAAGTTGCCTCGGCTCGGGAACTTGGGTACGATTGGGGAAGGTCACTTCGTGAGCACCCCGCTCGCCCGGTCAAAGACCGGCCTCTACTAACCATGATATTTTATTTTGAAAACATTGTGAGTTCTTGTTCCGGCTATTAGCCTAGATTACTATGTGGTGCGCACAGCATACAAGTATAGACTGAGTCGCCTGAATTGGAACAAAACATTTCATGTTTGTTTGTTTGAAAATGGTTTGATGGTGCTACCCGCAGGTAGGCTAAGACGTGGATTTGCCACCCTCAGGTGGGCTTAGAAAACATGATTTTGCCACTATCTAGTGGGCTTAAAACAAACATTTGATGAATTGTCCCACTTCAAGTGACACAACCTCCACCCACAGGCATTCAGGCAGTTATATCACATAAGCACATAGCCTCATGGTAAGCATGCTATTCATGGCAGTCACTCACATGCATGCAAGGATGCTAAAGCATAAAAAAAACTTACCGAGTACTCCAAGCCAAAACAGAAGCTAATTAGAAATCATGCATGATCCTAATTATACAGAAATGCCTAATGCAACGCATGCAATAATGCAACTATAGCAGGCTCGGCTATTCTAAACATGGCATGTGGAATGCTACAACTAACACGTATTCAATTTGGAATTGAAATACAAATGCAGTTTGTATGATGCGCCGAGCCCGGTGCGTGCAAAACAGATGAATGATGCAAACATGCTGTCATACTGTATGCTAATTAAAATATGCCCTATATCTAACCATCATAAGCGGGTAAATAAAAGGGAAGAAAGACGTGGGGTTGGAAGACATACATCACACTCACCCACACTTATTACAATTATGCCCTCGCGCAGAGGGTCCGAATAAATAATACAGTCCCGAATAATAGAATATTACAGTCCGAATAATATACAGATTCCTAATTAATTAACAAATTAAAGAAGAAAGCGGTAAACTGGCATGCAAGCCAGGGGCTGCCTTGACTCCGCTCCGGATAATGAAATGATGTATGCTTGGGCTGCTTTGCGCGGAAATCCACGGCGATGCCCCGATTAGCCTCTGTTTGCAATGTTTCTCGAAATGCGTGCCGGACTCCGAAAAGTTGCTGACTCTTCATTTTGCTGCAACAGAGAGGATGAAAGGGGCATAGCAATGTATTTCACAAATATATGCATGCCTCGATCCTCGTGCCACCAATCACGCATCTCGATGCATGATGGCCAAGGAGTCGAATTGCACAACTAAATATAGGATGAATGCATATGAATGCTACAACAAAACCTAACTCCATCATGGATAATTCGGAGTGTCAGTGACTTGGGGATTGAGACCCGTTCCGTCGCTCGGAGCACGAAACGTATCTCGTTTCCCGTGCCCGGGCTAACTCCTATCCCGAGCACGATGCAATATGCATGATATGCATGAAATGCAGCTAATATGCAACCCTAACATACACAATGTCATGGAATGGCATACACGCTATACGAGGTAATATACAACCGGGCATACACAATGCTATGGGTGAAATGGCATACGCAATGCAATAATGGGCTTACACCAACATGAGAGAGCCTCAGCCACACTCACATAGGAGGCCGTCGGATAAAAGTGAAATGCCTCGAAATGCGTGCACACGGGCACGCAAACCGAGGAGATGGCATACGCAATGCAATGAGACTAAAATGGCATACAGAATGCAAAATGGACTTACACTAACATGAGAGAGCCTCAGCCACACTCACATAAGAGGTCGATGGATGAAAATGAAGTGCCTCGAAGTGCGTGCACACGGGCACACAAACCGAGGCAATGGCATTAAGGCATGAAATGACATAGAAAATGATATGCAAACATGCCAATGGAATTTCAGCACTGAAATATGGGGGAAAACAGTCCCGAAAGATGGCGAAATGACACCAAATGCAAGGAATGGTCCCGAAATGCGAATTTAGGCACCCGAAATGGCCTATAGCTATGCAATGCATGCACAATATGGACATGGAAGGAAAATACAGTAGCAAGGCAGCCCCAAAACAAGCATTTTCCAATCTAAAATATGGCCAAACAGCAAGCATAGATAGGGCAACAATGGCATGCAAAAATAGGGGCCAACAGAGGAGTATTGAAGTAGATGGTAAATTAAAAGCCCAAAAAACAAAATACCCTTCTACAACAATGAAGAGGGACCAAAAATATGAACATTTACAGTAGATGACATCCCCCAAATCAGTATGCAAACATGCCAAAAATGCCATACAAGAAATAGGCCACAAGAGGGTATAACATGAAGTAGGCCAAACATTCATCAAACAAGAAAAGATCCTTCATGAAATATATCTAGGGCGTCAAAATATGACCATTTCTAGTTCTGATGATGGCCGAAAACAGAAGCTAGATAAGCATAAAAAGGCATGCAAAAAATGGGGGCCAAAGAGGGGTATAATGGTAGGTATAATATGGAGGCTCCAAACAAGGTTGATCCCTTCTACAATGTTGTAGAGGGACACAAAATAAGCTTACTCACAGTTCAAGACACACTCCAAAACAATTTACATATAGGCCAAACAACTCATGCAAATTTACGGTAAATAGGAGAGATTATGAAGCAAGTGCAAGATAGGGGGCCCAAAAAGGGTTGAGCCCTTCTTCAATGTTGAATAGGGGCTCAAAATAGGCCCACTTACAGTTTACATTATGCTCGAAAACAGATCACACATGGACTAGAAATTTCATGCAAAATAATGGCATACAAGATGGTATTGAAGCAAGTACCAAATGGAGGGCTCAAACAGGGTTGAGCCCTTGAACAAACATGAAGAATGGCTCAAGAGAGGCCTAGTTTCAGTTAGGGTCGGAGCCCAAAACAGTAAGAAAATAGGCCTAAGAGATGAGGCAAGAAAATGCTACAAAAGAGGGAAATGAGAACTTACCCTTGAAGACCACTTCTTTTCTACCTCTTGGCTTGAGGAATGTTGCTTCTAAGCTTCTGAAAAGCTCCCCTTGCTGCTGGAAATGGAGTGGTGGTGGTGGTGCTTAGAGGATGGAGAAATGGCACCAAAACTTGAGAGTTTGAGGGAAAATGGATAGATATGTGTATGTATCCTCAAAGCAAGTGTTCTAAGCCTTCAAGGAGAGCCAAAGCTGCTGTGTGGATGCAAGGATGGTGGGGAATTGAGGGAAAGTGTGTAGAGGCTTGGGATTAAGTTCCCTTGTCCCTCAAAAGTCCCCCGAAATCAGATCTTTTGGGGGAAAAAGTTACACAGCTGTAGGGCACACATTCCAAGGAGCATGGCCGGCCTGCTACCTTTCTTGCAGGTGGCCGGCCGGCTACCCCCTATGGCCGGCCGGCCAAGGGTCAAAAATGAAAAGTTGAATTAATGGCCGGCCATAGGAGAAAAGTGTCCTCCCATGTCTCCTGAACACAACCATGTGGTTCAAAGTTAGCAACTCTAAAACAGGAAAGAGAACAAGCCAAATTTAGAAGGGGTTCAAAAGGTTCAACAACAATTACTGGCCGGCCATGGACTTTTAGGGTCCTCCCATGTGTGTACAACACAAATATGTGGTTTGGGCTTGAAGAAAATGCTCCTAGGGTGTTCAACATTGGCCCGGAAGTGAGAAAAACGAGCGTCGGAGGGCGCCGGAAGAGCATAACTGGTTGCTGAGACAATTGTTGGCCTCCCACCCTTCAGTGACCTTCCTGGTGATAAAACAGAGGTACCTGCCAAAAATGAACAAAAACCGATGCAAAATGAATGCTCGGGGGCCAAAACACGCAGTTCGGGGTCCCGAAAATAGGCTGTTAAGCACTGAAAGTAGCATTTGACCACGAAGTGGGTCTCTCGGACCCCAGTGTCCCTCAAAAGGGAGTAAATAAGATGTATGCCAAAAACCGGAGGAGTCGGAGATGGTTAGGCGGTCCCGAACCGAGGCACACGGCCTGACGGCTCCGAAAATCGGGAACCGGGCTCCGGAATGGGCAAAATGGCCTATGGCCACGAAATGTTGCCCACGGCCACTGAGAGATGGTCTACGGGACCTCTCCCTCCCCTCAGGAAAAGAAACAGAGAAAACCGAGTCTGGCTCGCAAACCGAGACAAGGTACCGAAGAGGGTTCGGAAGTCCGGAGGCAGGGCTCGCGACCGCGACTCTGAGACTTCTGAACGAGCACGATATGCAACACCACCGAGCGCTCAATCGGTGACGTCTGAGTCTTAAGGTCGGTCAAAAATGGGGTGTCTACAGTTGCCCATCTTTGACAGAACTCGGAAGTCACAAGTGACGGGAGTGAATGTCAATGCCCAGAGACGACCCATTTTTGACAAGGCCGAAGACTTAGACAATCATACAAGATGAACAGAGATACGTGCCCGCAGGCAGGGGGCAAAATGCAAAGCGATATGCACAGAGCCAAACGTAACTTAATGATCATGCAAGTGCAGCAAGCTGTAATGAAGCAAGTATTCGCAAATAAATGCAACAGTTTTAAGCAAGAATGCAAAGCAACAACTACATTTCATGCAGTTAGGAATGCGGAGAATTATTCAATTCTCGTTGCGTCTCACACGGAGAAGATACGATACCTGCGCGATTCGTCTGGTCGCACCAGCCTCAAATGAACCGTACATACAATATCGTGCCTGCAAAAGAGAGAAATTCAACAAGAACAATATGCTAACAACATATATTCAATGTGATTCCTGTGATTCCGAAAGTTTGACACACACAGTGTCGGCGAGTAAATGTAACACAATGCAAGAAAGGAACGTGCGTGACAACGCATGCTCGAGCACAGAGGTATGGTACACCAAAAAAAAACATGCATGACAATGCAAAATGCTCATGAGAATGCAAGTTATGTGCACAACAATGCAAAATGAGCATAAATCGGGGTGCCTGTTTGTTGCGAAAGAACGAGCAAGGAAACGCGCATTTCGGCGAAGGCAACTCGATCGCGGCCTCGGGTTCACCTCCCGGAGAGGTTGCAACATGCTCAAAAAGGATACACACTGATTTTGATAAGTAATGATGAGACACATGTCAGAAATTGCAGCTGAAGTTCCGGCGGGGGCGGTTTCGCGCCAGAAAGTACACTTTTCTTGAACTTTTTCAGGTCCCGGGAACTCCAATCTTCCTCAAAATTTGCAAAGGGCTAGGGGAGGATGTGGAGAACATGGCCGGCCAGGTGGTTGCCCAAGGGGAGGCTGCCGGCCACCTTTCAAAAAGCAAATGGCCGGCCAGCCAGAAAAGGTGGCCGGCCGGCCACCTGCCCAAAACAGGGGGCAGTTTTGTCATTTTACCTCATTTTCTTTATATTCACTTGCCCAATGCCTTCGAGATCACACCCACAGCTGCGAAATCTTCCTCTCCACCTTCCCAAACCATTTTTTCCTTCAGATCTGCACTTTATACGTGCTTTTCAGCCTTCCACGCAAGTTGTTTTCGCGAAATCATTCGATTTTAAGCACTTTGGACCGATTAAATTTTGATTTCGGGGCTTCTTTTCTCATTTTCACCACTTGAGGTAAGTTTGTCTCAATTTTTTGGAAGATTTTCTCGGGAGTTGACTTTTGTTGACTTTTTCATTTCCCGAGAGTTGACTTTTTTTGACTTTTTTGGCTCATTTTTGCTCATTTTTGCTCCTTTTGCAGATTTTTTTGAAATGGCGGGTAATTTCCCTCATGGTGGAGGTCCTCCAGGTGCCGGGGATGATTTCGATATCATGACGCTGCCCCCGAGGGTCCGCCCCTTTATCCCCGAGAGATACGCCCCGGCGGTGCATGTTCTTCCGCGAGCCGTTTTCCGTCATTTCACTGACTTCAACAATCGGGCACCCAGAGATCTACTTCTGCGAGAGCCGGAGCACCACCTTTCTTATGAGGCACGAGAGGTATTTTACTTCATTTTCTGTATTTTTCGTGCATTTCATACTTTTGCCATGCTTGAACACACAGTTTAGCCTATGACATAGTACTTTGCTTGCATCCTGAACATGTGGTTTAAACACTTGATTTTCTGAACACTAGGCTCACTGATTGATTGTGAACGCACGGTACACATTAGTTAAGAATTGAACACACTGCTCAAGCACTGATTTGTCGAACACACGCAGCCCGAATTTGAAGGTGAACTCACAGCACACACTGACTAAGAGTAGAACACACAGTCCCAAACTCCGATTTTCTGAACACACAGCTCTAGTTAATGGTGAACACACAGCCCACACTGATTAGGATTCGAACACGCAACCCAAAATACTGATTTTCTGAACACACAGCCCAGATCACTGATTAAAGTGAACACGCAGCCCACTGATTAAGATTTGAACACGCAGCCCAAATTAATTTTCTGAGCACACAGCCCTGATTAAAGCGAACACGCAGCCCACTGATTAAGATTTGAACACGCAGCCCAAATTAAAGCAAACACGCAGCCCACTGATTAAGATTTGAACACGCAGCCCAAATTAAAGCAAACACGCAGCCCAAATTAAAGCGAACACGCAGCCCACTGATTAATGATTTGAACACGCAGCCCAAAACACTGATTAAAGCGAACACGCAGCCCACTGATTAAGGATTTGAACACGCAGCCCAAATTAAAGCGAACACGCAGCCCACTGATTAAGATTTGAACACGCATCCCAAATTAAAGCGAACACGCAGCGCACTGATTAAGATTTGAACACGCAGCCCAAAACACTGATTTTTTGAACACACAGCCCAGATTAAAGCGAACACGCAGCCTACTGATTAAGGTTTGAACACGCAGCCCAAAACACTGATTTTCTGAACACACAGCCCAGATTAATTAAAGCGAACACGCAGCCCACTGATTAAGGTTTGAACACGCAGCCCAAATTAAAGCGAACACGCAGCCCACTGATTAAGATTTGAACACGCAGCCCAAATACTGATTTTCTGAACACACAGCCCAGATTAAAGCGAACACGCAGCCCACTGATTAAGGTTTGAACACGCAGCCCAAAACACTGATTTTCTGAACACACAGCCCAGATTAAAGCGAACACGCAGCCCACTGATTAAGGTTTGAACACGCAGCCCAAATTAAAGCGAACACGCAGCCCACTGATTAAGATTTGAACACGCAGCCCAAAATACTGATTTTCTGACGGCTCATTCATTTCATTTGCACACAGCTTATTCACTTCATTTGCACACAGCTTATTCACTTCATTCTGACACATGCATTCACTTCATTTGCACACAGCTTATTCACTTCATTCTGACACATGCATTCATTCTGAATCTGACACATGCATTCATTCTGAACGCAGGTTGGCTCTCGTACCGTACGAGGATACGACTCCACTGCTACGAGAGAGTGGTATACCGAGCTTCCGGAGGCTGTCTGGGATTTGGTTGATTCAGCAGGGTTCGGGGCCTTCTGCGTGGGGTTATCACATTGTCCTGCCAGTAGGACACTGTTAGCAGCTTTGGTGGAGAGATGGTGGGACACCACCAATTCTTTCCATTTTTCCGCCACCGGGGATTTGACCATGACCCTGCTAGACTTTGCCGTACTCACCGGTTTAGACATAGGAGGCTGGCCCATTCCTTATGATGAGGATATGGGCGAGTGGGAGGCCGCTTGGGTACATCTGTTGGGGGCCCGCCCACCTCTGGACAGAGCTTCTGGGAGAGTCCGGTACACCTGGTTCTCTTCCCGTTTTCGGAGGCCGGAGATGGAGCCCGAGTCTCCTGAGGAGGCGGAGCAGTACGCCCGAGGTTTCCTTATGTTCCTCTTTGGCACCACTCTGTTTGCTGATAGGGGGAACACTGTTGGGTTGTATCTTTTGAGCGCTCTAGTGGACCTATCACAGGTCAGTCGGTACGACTAGGGTGGCACCGGCCTGGCTACTCTCTATTGCTAATGAGCGCGGCCTCTCGCGGGCGGGGAGACTTACTCGGCGGCTATTGGAGAGCCTGGGAGGTATGTTCTGTCCTCTTGATTTACATTTTTGCTCCTCATTACTTGTTCATTGCACACACGGCGCACTTTACATTCTGTATTTGCCCTCGGCACTTTGTATTTACATTCCGCACTACTTTTCTCAGCTATGGGTCTACGTATATTTTCTGACGTTAGCCCCGGAGATAGAGGTGGCAGGGCTTCTTACGACCCCGTTCTCATTGGTATTCGAGGGCCTGCACCGACCAAGACCTCGAGAGACTCTCTTCTACCTGCGACAGTATTTTGACACTGTTCGGACGACAGAGGTATTCCAGAACTCTCAGTTCTCTTCCGTTTTCATCTTTGATTTGCTCTGTATATTCCCGATTTCTGACTGATTTATGCACTGATTATCCGCAGATTACGTGGCAGCCCTGGGCAGTCTTGGGCGATGGTATCCGATTCCAGTATGCTGGAGGATCGGGCACTTCCCAGTACAGGGTCCTGCTCGAGGGGCCGGTTGGTAGGGCATGGTTCCTGGGGGAACGTTTTTTGTGTCAGGTATGGGGGTACGTTTCTCAGGATCCTCATGCCGCACCTCTAGCCACTATGCGGACTGCTGACGGACTCTCTACCCAGGAGGTCATTAGTGCTATGCAGGGCACCGATGCTTTGCTACACCTTACAGACGGGGACTACGCCACTTACCGTCATACATATCTGATGCCTCCCTTGACGGGAGTGCGTGCTCCGCCACGGAGGTCTGCTGATGTACCATCTTCGAACCGGGCTCGTGCTACGGATATCCCCTCCACCAGCAGGGCTGGTGCATCCAGAGGTAGGCGCGGATTCATTCCACCGATCCCACCGACTTTTCATCATCCTGGGTGGCCAGACATGCCGACCGAGTTGACGAGTTGGCGATTCGGGGCTCCTTACTAGGTCTCGCTAGAGCCTCCTCTTCCTGACCACAGATATGTCAGAGACCCTGATTCACCACCGGTATGTTTTATAGCTTTGATTTATCAGTCGAATATTTGGACATTCATTCCTTTACTGATAGTTTTGCATTTGTATCTGTAGCCTCCAGTTGAGTACATGGACGAGATGCTTGGGATGCTGGCCACATTCGAGGGCATGATCCTACGGAGGGAGGCACAGCTAGCCATCATGGGCGTGCAGGTACTGTCCATCTTTCCTGTATTTAGCATATTTCTGATAACATACTGGTTTTGAACATTCTGCTGTATTGATAGGCTGTGTAGAGCACATCTGACACACACCCCACTCTCG
>JAPPVO010000017.1:115436761-115501836 GCA_030407325.1 Camellia japonica | reverse complement strand
TCTCAAAAATCCCCAGCAGAGTTGCCAGAAACTGTAACAACGCCCGCGTGGGACCTCGCTACAGTTCGGACTCTCCTTTGTTTTGTTTTGTGTTGCGGTTCTAAATCTGAACCAAAGAGTCCAACTCTGGCAAATCGTTTTGAAGAAAAACAGATTTTTTTGAAAAGTAGTGCCAAACCTGGACTGCTTTGCCAGATTACAGAGTCGCCACCTAAATATTTTTTAATGGGGGAATTTAGGAAACCCTGACTCGGTGCCGAAGGCCACGTGTCCGTCATCACCAAATGTCTTGGCTCGGGAGCTTGGGTACGATCGGGGAAGGTTAGCTATGAGCACCACCTTTCGCCCGGTCCGAAGACCGGCCTCTACTAACCGTGATATCCGATTTTGAAAACGTTTATGTGTTCTTATTCCAATTATTAGCCTAGAATTACTATGTTATGCGCACAGCAAACAAGTATAGACTAGATCGCCTAATTTGGAAACAAACATTGCACATCCGTTTGTTTTGAAAAATGCTTTGGATTTTGCTACTCGTAAGTAGGCTAAAACACGGATTTCAATGAGTTTGTTCCAACTCAAACAATCCAACCTCCACCCACAGGCATTCAAACAGTTTATCACATAAGCAACTAGCCGCATGGTAAACCTACTGTCATATTAACATTCACACGCATGCGAGATGCTAAAGCATAAGACTTACCTAGTACTCCGTGCCAAAACAATGAACTAGTTAGTAAACATGCATGCCCTAGTTCATATTTAAGATGACTAATGCGACGCATACAGAGTGCAATTAGACAGGCTCGGTTATCCTAAACATGGCATGTGAAATGCACGAGTAACACGTATTCAAGTTAGATTTGAAATACTATACAGTTTGTATGATGTACCGAGCCCGGTGCATGTCAACAAATGCATGGATGCACGCATGCATTGCATAAGGTATGCTTAAATAAACGTGCCCTAATCTACCATCATAAGCAGGTAAATAAAAGGGAAGAAAGAAGTGGGGGTTGGAAGACATACACACCACTCACCCACACTTATTACAAATTTGCCCTCGCTCGGAGGGACCGAAAGAATAATACAAATAATTAACTACGCAAGCTAATTAAATTACAAACCCGTTAAATTAATTAAGCAGATTAATTAATCTAATCAAAGCAGTAAACCCCTCGGGAAGAGGGCCGGATGCGGCGCGTATTCGGTACTTGCTCGGAATCGCGCTACCATGCAAAGTCTGCCTCTGTTTTCCCTGCTTTCCTCCTCTGAAGACTGCCAAAGTCTCAGGACTGCTCCCTTGAATCATGAGAATCACCACCAGCTGAGGGGGAACACCACCGGCTGAAATATGTGGCCACCGGCACTGAATTCATCCATCGGCCATCAATATACTGCCGGTCGGCACTAAATACTGTCGGCCGGCATTGAATGTCTGCAGAACCTGCAACTCACAGCAGCAGAGGGCAACAACTTGCATGGCAATGCAATTCAAGCAATTTATGCACCAAACACACTCCTTATCATGTTAATGACTCATAGGAGCATGTGCCTCGATTCTCGGACCACCAATCACGCATTTCCATGCATGATGGCCCAAGGAACCAAGTATGCAACTTTCATGTCAAATGCATGCAAACCAAACAAACAAAAAGTCCAATCCCCATCATCAAATCAAGGGACAAGACATGCATGCAAGATGCATTACAACCTAATCATGTTAGCTAAGGATGCAACATGAGTATGTGAACAAACAATGCAAGCACATAAGCAAACATGAGGTAAGCATACAAGCAAGCAAATGATGGTCTTAAACATGACTTAAACAACTCTAATTAGGCCTAAAATAATGGCCAAAAATGCCCAACAAGAAAGTCTACAC
Source organism: Camellia japonica (assembly GCA_030407325.1). Classification (NCBI taxonomy): domain Eukaryota; kingdom Viridiplantae; phylum Streptophyta; class Magnoliopsida; order Ericales; family Theaceae; genus Camellia; species Camellia japonica. Next base: position 115,499,951 of record JAPPVO010000017.1, on the reverse strand, counting down.
ACACACACACATGCACATGTTAAGACTTAACACTTAGGCACTAAACAAACAACCTTCAAGCACACTTGGAAGGGGATATCATGGACACTTAGCATGCATCATAAGCTTTGAAAATCATGTTATAGAAGGTTCCAAACCAACTAAATAAACCAAGTAAAGCATGCAAAAGGCCCAAGCATTCAAGGCTCACCAAAGAGGTAACGAACTACACTTAACACAACCATACATGGCATGCATTAGGCGACCAAAAATAGAGTTTTAACACGTAAAACTAAGTCTAAAAGACCACTTAGATGGCACCTAAGTGGCTCAAGTTCAAAGGCATGCATAATGACCAAAACAAAGGGCATGCAACACATGCTTTCAAAGCAATAAAGAGGCGACTTAGGCAAGCATATGGGCATGCCAAAGGGACTGATATCACATGTTGGGTGGTTCCAAACCACCAAAACAATGCAAGCAACACGTGCTACACATTGACACACTTGAGGCATACAAGCCCTACAAGCCACAAATGCAAAGGAGCTATACTAAGCATACCAAAATCAATCCAAACGACTATGGACAGACCTAAAGCATGGCAAAATAAGCACAAAACATTCACAAGTCCAAGCGTAAATCATGCTCAAACAAAGGCTAACAACCTAAGGCATGTTAAGGGAATTACAAGGCATTACATGGCAACTATACTAAACATGTATGGAGCACCAAAACCAACTTAACACAAAGTTATAACATGGCAATATAAGCATAAAATACAGCCATGGCATGCTCAACACACACTTGAACATAAGGCTCCCTCAAGAGGCAAAACTTGCCCTTTTCAAGGACATCAGGGAGAGGGGTGGCCCTCTCCTTCTTGGGACTTCAAAGCATCATCTTCACCACTGAAATCCCTCAAGATTTCAGTGGTGAAGAGACCTCAACACCGAAATCCCGGAGCTCTCACAAAATAGCACAAAATGAGGCCTTTTCAAGGCCTAAGGGTGGTCAAACCCTCCCAAAGCACAAAACACTCTTAACCAACAATAAAGAGGACCAAAAAACAGAACTTTTATGTGTTGATCACCAAGCACAAAAACAGTTCTAAGCTATGTAAAAATGGAGTGCAAAAATGGGGTAAAAAGGGGTAGTTTCTTACCCTTGAAGACCACCTTCACAAAGGTTGATGTTGTTGCTTCCTTGAGCTCAAATCCAACCAAAAACTTCAAGAACCAGCCCTTAGAACCTTAGTAACCAAAGGAAGGTGAAACACTAGGTGATGATGAGCAATAGTAAGTCACAAACACCTAGTGTACAAAATAAGAGGGAAGAAGAGAGATGGGATAGATACAAAACTTCTAACCTAAAACCAGAGCTTCTTCTCTGTCTAAAATGTCTAAAAATCAAAACTCTTCCAACCTTGAGCCAAGAGGAAGAAGCCTTCTCTTATAGGCAACAAAACTTACAAGTTAAGCTAACCAAGAGGCTCATCCCTCCATACACGTGTATGGAGGGGAAACAAATGCTACAAAGTTGTCTGAAAATATCTCCAAAAACAGCTGTAAAGTAGTCGGCAGGGCAAAATGGTCATTTTGCCAAAATTGACTGCCGACCGGCACAAAAGAGTGCCGACCGGCACAATATAGTGCCGATGACAACACCATCTAGCCGGTGGCCTCTAGCCACTGCCGGTGGTGTGTGGGGATACCTCACAAGGCATTCCCTGCCCCTCCAAGGCAAAGCACAAGTGTTAGGTGCAAAACCAGACACAAAACAGTCAAGTTCGGAGATCCTGAGGCAAGGCGCGTAGCCGAGAACTCCGGGAACTCTAAACGAACACGAACATAGATAATCACCGAGTGTTCCAACGGTGACGTCCAAGTCTTGAGGACGGTCAAAAATGGGGTGTCTACAGCGTGGTCCTACGAAAACATGCCTGGAATCGATCCTGAGATTGTACAGCATCGGATCCCCCTTGACCCCGAGGCCCGACCTGTCAAGCAGAAACTCAGGAGGATCCGCCCGGACTGGGCTCTCAAGATTAATGAAGAGGTCACCAAGCAAATTGACGCAGGCTTCCTGCTGGTATCCGAATACCCGACTTGGTTGGCCAACATTGTTCCAGTGCCAAAGAAAGATGGCAGGATCCGGGTATGTGTGGATTTCAGGGATTTGAACAGAGCTAGTCCGAAGGACGACTTTCCGTTGCCGCATATTGATGAGTTGGTGGATTTCACAGCAGGGCATGCTTTGCTCTCATTCATGGATGGCTTCTCAGGCTACAATCAGATAGTGATGGCACCAGAAGACCGGGAAAAGACTGCGTTCACCACCCCGTGGGCGACATACTGCTACAGAGTAATGCCATTTGGGTTGAAGAACGCTGGAGCTACTTATCAACGGGCCGCGACCACAATATTGCACGACATGATCCACAAAGTGGTTGAGGTGTATGTGGACGACATGATTGTCAAGTCCAAAGAAAGAGAGGGCCACTACACCGCCTTGCAAAAGTTCTTCCAAAGGATCAGAGAATTTCGATTGTGACTGAATCCTCAAAAATGTACGTTCGGTGTTACAGCGGGAAAAATGCTGGGGTTTCTGATTACACAGACAGGTATTGAAGTCGACCCTTCCAAAATCAAGGCCATCCTAGAAATGCCCCCACCAAGGACTGAAAAGGAGGTGCGAGGCTTTCTGGGTAAAGTGCAATTCATAAGACGGTTTATCTCAAAATTAACCTTAACTTGTGAACCACTTTTTGGTCTCTTGAAGAAAGGCAAGAAATTCCAATGGGACGGCCGATGCCAAGCTGCTTTCGAACAAATCAAGGACTACTTACAAAACCCGCCCGTGTTGTCACCACCAGAACCGGGGAAACCGTTGATATTGTATCGTTCAGTGACTGAGACTACAATGGGCTGTATGCTAGCACAAGAATCAGAGGACAAAGCAGAGAAAGCCATCTACTATCTGAGCAAGAAGATGCTAGAGTATGAGACTCGCTATACACCGCTGGAGAAGGCTTGCTTAGCTTTGGTATGGGCTACCAGGAAGCTGCGGCACTACCTGTTAGCTCACTCCATAATGTTGGTTTCACGACTTGATCCCATCAAATATCTTTTCGAGAAACTAGCACTTACGGGTAGGCTAGCTCTTTGGTTGCTGTTGCTCTCCGAATTTGATCTGAAGTATGTAACACGCAAGTCAGTCAAAGGAAGAGCAGTAGCAGAATTCTTAGCCGACCATCTAGTGGAAGGGGGTGAAGCAGTCGAGTACCTATTCCCAGATGAAGCTATTTTGCACATCGATGATGAAGCTTGGACGATGTACTTTGACGGAGCATCCAATCAATACGGGTATGGGATAGGAGTGTTGCTGATAGCACCCGACAATTCCCGTATCCCTCTAGCCTTCAAACTCCGATTCAAAGTCTCGAACAACGAAGCAGAATATGAAGCGTGCATCGCCGGTCTAGAAGCAGCCCTAGAACTAGGGGCAAGACGGTTGGACGTCATCGGGGACTCGAACCTGGTTGTGTCTCAAGCAAAAGGAGACTGGAAAGTCAAAGAAGAGAAGATGATGACGTATCACCAAACCTTGGACTTGTTAATTCCTTGGTTTGAGAAGCTAAGCTTTACTCATATACTAAGAGAGAACAACAGGTTCGCAGATTCTTTAGCAACTCTATCTTCCATGATAGACATCCCGTACGGAGTCCGGATGCGTCCAGTCATCATTGACTAGAAATTTGCGCCAGCCTACAAGTCGATTGCTGCTATAGATGAGGTTCACGATGAAAACCCCTGGTATTACGACATCTGGAAATTCCTGGAAAAGGAAGCATACCCGCCAGGGGTGAATGCCAAGGATAAGAGAGCAATCAGAAGAATGGCCGTTCAATTCATCATCTGTGGGGGTAAGCTGTATAAGAGAGGCCATCTGGGAATGCATAAGCTGTGTGTCGATGCCGAAGAAGCAAAGCGTCTAATGGAAGCCATCCACGGAGGAGAATGTGGTGCGCACATGAATGGAGTAATGCTAGCACGGAAGATCCTCAGACAGGGTTACTACTGGTCCACCATGGAGGAGGACTGTATCGGTTTTGTTCGGCGATGCCACAAATGTCAAATTCATGCAAATCGCATGAACATCCCGCCGCCCAAACTGTACAATATGACTTCCCCATGGCCATTTTCAGTCTGGGGAATTGATGTGATCGGGGCTGTCACTCCGAAGGGGTCGAATGGGCATGAGTTCATCTTAGTAGCGATAGATTATTTCACGAAGTGGGTCGAGGCCCAATCTTATGCGGTGTTGAAGGCTTCGCACGTCGCAAAATTTATCGGAAACAACATCATCTGTCGCTACGGAGTCCCAAATGAGGTTATTTTAGATAACGGTTCCCATTTCAAGAAGGAGGTGATTGATTTGTTGGAAAAATACAATGTGGCTTTTCATAAGTCGTCTACCTATCGGCCGCAAACCAACGGAGCGGTTGAGGCCGCCAACAAGAATATCAAGCACATATTACAAAAGATGGTGGAAACCTGCCGGGACTGGCCAGATAAGCTGTCGTTTGCTCTGTGGGGCTACCGGACTTCAATCAGAACTTCTACCGGGGCGACTCCGTATTCTCTGGTTTACGGGATGGAGGCCGTTCTACCCATCGAGATTGAGGTTTCGTCATTGCGAGTATTGGCTGAGTGTCAAATAGCCGAAGCGGATTGGCAGCAGAGCAGGTTTGAGGAACTCATGCTTTTTGATGAGAGAAGACTGAAAGCACTGTACCATGTTCAAGGTTATCAGCGTAGAATTGCCCGGGCTTTCAACAAGAGAGTGAAGTCCACGAATTTAAAGGAAGGAGATTTGGTACTGAAGGACAACCGAGCTCCCATCCACGACCCAAGGGGCAAGTTCAGACCCAATTGGACTGGCCCCTACATCATTAAGTCTATCTGGTCAGGTGGAGCTGTGGTTCTGATGGATCTAGATGGCTTGGAGTTTTCGCAACCAATCAATATGGACAAGTTGAAGAAATATTACCCTTGAGAGGCTCGCTAGGCCGAAAACCTGAAAGGGCGACCTAGGCAAAACTCAGAGCAAAAAATTTTGAAATTATAAAAACTGAGCTCGCAAGGTTGAAAACCCGAAAAGGGCGCCTTGGCAAAAGTTAGAGCGTAAAAGGAGAGCAAAAATACTTGAGTGAACCTAAGCCTGAACTACGTAAGGCTTGATTCCCATCTTTGGGATACGTAGGCAACTTCATCCTGAATTTCAGCCATAAACTTTTCCCCGATCAACTTTGTCCATTTGATCATCTCGGTCATCTTTGTCCATCAGCATTTATCGCAATCTCCGGTACAGTGCTATTCAGACTAGGGGCAACTTTCCGTTGCCACATAGTGCCGTGGTACTATTCAGACTAGGGGCAACTTTCCAGTTGCTAGGATCCGGGGTTGTGCATCTCAGTGACAGATCTCAGGCGTGTCCAGTTCTGATCCATATCGAAAATAGTTTTGAAAAGTTTTAATAAAAGTTGACTTTGTTCAAATTAATCTTTTTACAGCTAAGACCATTTTTGGACCAAAGTGGAAAATTTTCAGTACCACAACCTTCAATTTCATTGATTTCAATACAGAGTTCTCTTGCTCTTGCATACAATTGAAGTTGCTTTTTTTATTACACTCATAAAGAAAACTTGAAAGTACTAATAAAGCAATAAATCCGGGGCATAGTCAAGTCAGGTGTCCCTGCGCCCCCTCCCAGAGCTAGTCAAAGCCTCTGATGCCAAGCTAGGCCCAATCTGTGCCTCTTCATTGAGCCAATCCCAGCACTCATCAGACAAAGTGCAACTGAAAGTGGGAGCGGGGGCCAGGAGCTCTCTAGTCCTCCATGCTGTAGCATATCGGGCAAGCTGTGCGCCTCAGACCGGGAAAGCAGCCGGGTACTCAATCCCCTCTGGCGGGCAAGTCTGATCATGACCAAACTGGCGCAGGAATCGGAACGGAAAGTAGAATACACAGTGAGTCAGACCAATCAGCTGGATCCCAGTCTGCCGGGACATGCTATAGCTCATTGCTGGGAGATTAAGCCAAGAACAGTGCCAAGCAATGCGATCTACAGACAAATTGCACATCCAGTCGAACCACCATCCCTCATCAAGGGCATCGACTAGGCGTTGTCGAAAGAAGTAGCCGCGAGCTGAGTAGGCTGGGCAAAGTCCATAACCTGCAATTTATCCATCAACCATACCTGGGGAGGGATGAAAAATGAGAGAATAAAGAATAGAGAGATGTACGATGAGAGAAAAGTAAGAAAAGGGTTTTGTGAGAAAAACCGAGCCTGAGGGCCGAGTGATGTGAGCAAATACATATGTGAGATTGGGTGGGAAACGTACCTGCAGCAGTAGTGGACTACCCGCAAATCTGGTCGTCTCCTGACGGTGGAAAGCGTCCAAGCCCATCAGCGTTTCGGCCAATGCCATAGCAATACAGCTCTTCCCTTCCTTCAAGCCCTGAGCAACTTCAATCAAACGGATGTTGGGTCCACCCAGGCCCGGGGCAAGCAGGAAGTGAGATAGCATGCACAAGCAGAGGGCATGTTGTCGAAAACCTTGCCAATGATGGTCGCCGCGGTCACCGGCACCAGAAAAGCGATGAATCAAACCGAGGATATCCAGTTCCCCATTACAGATCAGAGACCGAGCATCATGCGCGGTAAGTCCACACATCCGCCCTAAAGCTTAGGCGTGGCCAAAACGAAACTGAGGCAAAATCTCTTCATAATGTTCAGATTCCATCAAAATTTGAAAATCTTCGAAAGTTGGACATACCTCTTGCCCGCCGAAGCTAAAGACATGCGTCACCGGGTTCCAAAACCTCGCCGCGGCATGGAGGAAAGGAAGGTGCAGCGGAATACGGCTCAGCGTGAATAGTGCATTCAACCCGAAACCCCGGAAGTTTAACTTTTCCGAGCCATCTAGAGAAGTAATCCAAGATGTGAGATTTTCAACGAGAAATGCCTCCATTTTTGTGCAAAACTAAGATGAATTGAATGAACCATGGAGCTAAGGCTTTTAAAGAAGAGAAGACACTATTCGGGGGACACGTGTCAAAAATTTGACGGTTGCTGAGCTAAGTGGCCGCGCCGGCCACCTTTTCTGCAGGTCGCGCCATTTCCTTTTCAAAAACTGGCCGGTGGCCTCCCCTTTGCAATAAAGCTGGCCGGCCGGCTCCCAAAAGTGGCTGGCCATGCTCCAATGTGTGTCTTTGGCCTTGTTTTACCCTCCAGGAGGAAGTTTCAAGCATTTCCATGCAACGGGTGTGTCGAAGGCCTCCATTTCCCTCTGTTTCGGATGCGTTCCGTTGCCCAGATCGTCCGAAGTACACTTTGTTTTGTTAAGTTTTGTTTATCGAGTTGTCGTTTTGCTTATCGAGTTGTCGTTTTGCTTATCAAGTTGTTTGTCGAGCTGTCGTGTTTCGTGTTTTTGAGTTGTTACTCTTTGTTTAAGCAATTTTTGTTGAGTCTTGTTTATTAAGTTGTCAACACTGTCGTGTTTTGCTTATCGAGTTGTAAACTTGCTAAGGTTTTGTTATATCTTAGTAAGTTAAGTTGTTGCGTCGGTTCACTACCTGACTGGGCAAATGCACAATGCACATTTCCATTCAATCTCATTATGGTGCAAAATGATGCGATATGTGCTAAGAGTTTAAAATACAACACTTTTTTCAAAAGCTGTTTCATTCCATCATGCTTCATTTGTTACAACATTTTACAAACAAGGGCACAAGTTTTACAAAAAAATAAAACTGCCTAATAATGACAATGTGCTACAACTACTAGCAAAAAGGTAAATAAAACAGGGAACAGCCGCATCTGTGCTCTCAAGAGCAAGAATAAGAGGCCCTCTTTGTCCTCTTCTGCGGAATAGACTCTGCGCCACCATCGCCATCATCATCATCTGAATCGGAGCTGCCATCCTCGGAGCCTTCCTCAGCCTCATCTCCACTCCCGGAGCCAAGACCGGAGCCCTCCTCTCTGTCAGCAGATGTCTCCGAGTCGGCCTCCTCTCCTGCTCACTGACATCTGCAGCCTCCTCCTCTCATCCTCATCGGGTCCCCTCTATAATGGTGCTCTGTCTGCGAGACGACCCCCTCCTCGGGCTCCTCGAAAAGGCCCAGATGGCCCAGCTCCTCGAAAAGGCCCGGATGGCCCAGCTCCCTGAGAAGGCCCAGGTGGCCCGGCCTGCGGCTGAGCATATACCGGAGGCATTTGAAAATGAAAAATGCAGTTTGAATACATCAGCCAAAACATGTATATCAGATACAGATGCAAGTAAGCTACACAGGGCCGGTGTACGCAGGAATAATGCATGAATGTGGTGTGTGTTAGATGCGCTCTACACAGTCAGTCTATCAATACAGTAAAATGTTCAAAATCAGCATCTTATCAGAAGTATGATGAATGCTAGAAAACTAAAGGGTACCTAGAAACCCATGATGGACAACTGTGCCTCTCGCCGCAGGACCATCCCCTCAAGTGAGGCTACCATCTCGAGCACCTCATCCATGTACTTGACAGGAGGCTGCAAATGCAAAGGCAAGAATATCAGCAAAGGAATAAATGTCCAAGTATCTGAGAAATGAATCAAAGCTGGAAAGCATACCGGGGGTGAGTCGGGGTCTCTGACATATCGGTGGCCAGGCATCGGAGGCTCTATCTATGGGCGGAACCGGAGAGGTAGTCCCATATTGCCACCCCATCAGCTCAGTCGGCATATCCAGCCATCCAGGATGAGGATGAGTTGGAGGAATCGGGGGAACCAATCCACCCCCACCTCTAGATGTACCAGCCCTGCTGGTGGAAGGGCGTCTGCAGCCGAGCCTGGGCTGACTCAAAGATGGCATACCAGCAGGTCTCATCGTCGGAATACGGACTCCCGTCAATGGAGGCATCAGGTATATGTGACGGTAAGTAGCATAATCCCCCCTCAAGATGAAGTAAGGCATCAGTACCCAGCATAGCACTACAACATCCCGGGAAGAGAGCCTATCAGCAATCCGCATATCGACTGGGGGTGCTGAGGGAGGGTCCTGAGAAGTGTACCCCAGACCTAATGCAAGAAGCGGTCCCCCAAAAACCAGGCCCTACCAACTGGTCCTTCGAATAGGATCCTGTACCGGGAGGCACCCCACCCTCCGGCAAGCTGGAATCGGAGACCCTCACCTAAGGGCGCCCAAGGCTGCCATGTGATCTGCGGATAACCAATGCATAAATCATTCAGAAATCGGGAAGGTACAAGACAAATCAAAGATGAAAACACACAGGACCGAGAGTTCTGAAATACCTCCGTCGACCACACCGTGTCGAAGTACTGCCGTAGATAAAGAAGAGACTCCCGAGGTCTTGGCCGGTGCTGGCCTTCAAATACAAGTGAGTACGGGGTCACGAGGGGCCCCTCTACCACCAACTCCGGGGCTAATGTCGGGAAATACACATAGACCCATAACTGTGGAAAACAGTGCAGAATGTAAATGTAAAGTGCTGAGGGCAAAAATACAGAGTGTAAAGTGCGCCGTGTGTGCAATATACAAGTAATGAGAAGCAGAAATGTAAATCAAGAGGGCAGAAAGTACCTTCCAGGCTCTCCAATAGCCGCCAAGTAAGTCCCCCGTCCACGGGAGGTCGCGCTCATGTAGCAATAAAGGGTAGCCAAGCCGGCGCCACCCCAGTCATACCGTCTGACCTGTGATAGGTCCACCAAAGCACTCAACAGATAAAGGCCGACAGTGTTCCCCCTATCGGCAAACAAAGTGGTCCCGAAAAGGAACATCAGAAAACTGCGGGCATACTGTGCTGCCTCCTCAGGAGTCCCGGGCTCCATCCACCCTCCGAAAATGGGAAGAAAACCAGGTGTATCGGACCCTGCCCGAAGATCTATCAACAGGCGGGCGAGCCCCCAGTAAATATATCCAAGCGGCCTCCCACTGGCCCATGTCCTCGTCGTAAGGGATGGGCCGACCTCCCACGTCAAGGCCAGTCAATACGGCAAAGTCAAACGGGGTCATAGTCAAGTCCCCCGTGGCAGAAAAATGGAAGGAGTTGGTGGTGTCCCACCATCTCTCCACCAAGGCGGCCATCAATGTCCTCCTGGCAGGACAACGAGATAGCCCAGTACAGAAGGACCCAAACCCTGCCAAGTCAACCAAATCCCAGACAGCCTCCGGGAGCTTGGCATACCAATCTCTCGCCGCGGTAGAGCCATATCCCCGCACGGTGCGAGAAGTCACCTGCATTCAGAATGAATACATATTTCAGCATAAAATGAATAAGCTGTGTGCAAATGGAAGAAATGAGCTGCGTGCAAATAAAATGAATAAGCTGCGTGCAAAGTAAAGTAAGCGAGCTGTGTATTCAGAAAATCAGTGTTTGGGCTGCGTGTTCAACTCTCAATCAGTGTGTGCTGCGTGCTCACCTTCAATTCGAGCTGTGTGTTCAGAAAATCAGTGTCTGGGCTGCGTGCTCAACTCTCGATCAGTGTGTGCTGCGTGTTCACCATCAATTCGAACTGTGCGTTTAGAAAATCGGTGTTTGGGCTGCGTGTTCAATCAGTGTGTGCTGCGTGTTCACCTTCAATTCGAGTTGTGTGTTCAGAAAATCAGTGTTTGGGCTGCGTGTTCAATCAGTGTGTGCTGCGTGTTCACCATCAATTCGAACTGTGTGTTCAGAAAATCAGTGTCTGGGCTGCGTGCTCAACTCTCAATCAGTGTGTGCTGCGTGTTCACCATCAATTCGAGCCGTGTGTTTAGAAAATCAGTGTTTGGGCTGCGTGTTCAACTCTCAATCAGTGTGTGCTGCGAGTTCACCTTCAATTCGAGCTGTGTGTTCAGAAAATCAGTGTCTGGGCTGCGTGCTCAACTCTCGATCAGTGTGTGCTGCGTGTTCACCATCAATTCGAACTGTGCGTTCAGAAAATCGGTGTTTGGGCTGCGTGTTCAATCAGTGTGTGCTGCGTGTTCACCTTCAATTCGAGCTGTGTGTTCAGAAAATCAGTGTTTAGGCTGCGTGTTCAACTCTCAATCAGTGTGTGCTGCGTGTTCACCATTAATTCGAGCTGTGTGTTCAGAAAATCAGTGTTTGGGCTGCGTGTTCAACTCTCAATCAGTGTGTGCTGCGTGTTCACCTTCAATTCAAGCTGTGTTCAGAAAATCAGTGTTTGGGCTGCGTGTTCAACTCTCAATCGGTGTGTGCTGCGTGTTCACCTCTAATTCGAGCTGTGTGTTCAGAAAATCAGTGTTTAGGCTGCGTGTTCAATTCTCAACCAGTGTGTGCCGTGTGTTCACAATCAATTTATGGACTGAATGTTCAGAAATTCAAATGATCGAACTGTGTGTTCAGAATGTAAACAGAATGCTTTGTCATAGACTAAACATTCTAAATAAGCTGTGTACTCAAAATGAGCAGACAAGCATGGCAAAAGGCACGGAATGCATGAAAAATTCATAATACGTTGCAGAAAAGGTAAAAAACGAAGTAAATACCTCTCGTGCCTCATGGGAGAGGTGATACTCTGGCTCCCGCAGAAGGAGATCCCCGGGCGCTCGCCCGTCAAAATCAGTGAAGTGATAGAAAACAGCCTGCGGAAGAATATGTACTGGAGGGTCGTACCTCTCGGGTATGAAGGGTCGAACCCTCGGGGGCAGAGTCATAATATCAGGATCACCTCCAGCGCCCGGAGGACCTCCACCGTGAGGGAAATGACCAGCCATTTCAGAAAATCTGCGAAGGGAGCAAAAATGAGCAAAAATGAGCCAAAATTGGAAAAAGTCAACAAAAGTCAACTCTTGGGAAATGAAAAAGTCAACAAAAGTCAACTCCTGAGAAAATCTTCCAAATGTTGAGACAAACTCACCTCAAGTGGCGAAAATGAGAAAAGAAGCACCGAAATCAAAATTTAATCGGTTCAAAGTGTTTAAAACTGAAAGATTTCGCGAAAACAACTTGCGTGGAACGTTGGAAAACGCGTATAGAGCTCAGATCTGAAGAGGAAAATGGTCTAGGAAGGTAGAGAAGGTGTTTTCGGAGCTGGAGTTATGAGGACAAGTGCTTTGGCCGAATGGATTTAAAGAAAAGAGAGTGAAAGTACCAAAATGCCCGCAGATTTGGCAAAGTGGCCGGCCGGCCCCATTTTTTGGCAGGCCGGCCATTTCCTTTTCAAAAAGTGGCCGGTGGCCTCCCCCTGGAAATAAAAGTGGCCGGTGGTGTTTCCCACAGGGCCTCTAAGCTCTCTGCAAATTTTGGTGATGATCGGAGTCCCCGAGACCTGAAAAAGTACAGGAGAAATGCACTTTCTGTCGCGAAATCGCTCCGCCAGAACTTCAGCTCCAACTGCCGATGCGCGTCTCATCATTACTCATCGAAAGTGAGATGTACCTTTTTGAACATGTTGTAACCTCTCCGGGAGGTGAACCGGAGGCCGCGATCGAGTCGCCCTCGCCGAAACGTGCATTTCCTTGCCCGTTGTTTTGTGACAAACATACATCCTGGTTTACGCTTGTTCTGCATTGTTGTGCACATAACTTGCATTCTCATGCATATACTTGCATTGTTATGCACGTCTCCTTGATATTACCAAGCCTCCGCGCTTAAACTCGCGTTGCCACGTGCGTTTTTCCTCGCATTGTGATGCACCTTTCCACCGACACCATGTTTGTCTGCATTCGAGATCACATTGAACATATGTTGACAAGCATGTTGTGCTTGTTGAGTTTCTTTCTTTTGCAGGCACGATATTGTATGTATGGTTCATTTGAAGCTGGTGCGACCAGACGAATCGCGCAGGTATCATATTTTCTCCGTGTGAGACGCGACGAGAATTGAACAATTCTCCGCATTCTTAACTGCATGAAATGTAGTTGTTGCTTTGCATCCTCGCTTAAAACTGTTGCATCTATTTGCGAATACTTGCTTCATTACAGCTTGCTGCATTTGCATGATCATTAAGTACACCGGCTTTGTGCATATCGCTTTGCATTTGCCCCCCTGCCTGCGGGGCACATCTTCCTGTTTATTGTATGTTTGTCTAAGTCTTCGGCCTTGTCGAAAATGGGTCGTCTCTGGGCTTTGACATTCACTCCCGTCACTTGTGACTTCCGAGTTCTGTCAAAGAGGGGCAACTGTAGACACCCCATTTTTGACCGACCTTAAGACTCAGACGTCACCGATTGAGCGCTTGGTGATGTTGCATATCGTGCTCGTTCAGAGGTTTCAGAGTCTCGGCTGCGAGCCTTGCCTCCGGACTTCCGGACTCTTTCATGGTTTGCCTCGGTTTGCGAACCAGGCTCTGTTTTCTCTGTTTTCTCTTCCCGAAGGGAGGGAGAGGTCTCGTAGATCATCTCTCAGTGGCCGTAGGCTACGTTTCGTGGTCGTAGGCCATTTTGCCCGTTTGGAGCCCGGTTTCCGGTTTTCGGAGCCGTCGGCCGTGTGCCTCGGTTCGGGACCGCTTAACCACCTCTGTTTGCTCTGGTTTTTGGCATACACTTATTTGCTCCCTTTGAGGGACACTGTGGCTCGAGACCAACTTCGTGGTCGAACGCCACCTCCGGTGCTTAACAGTCAGTTTTGGAACCCGGGGCTGCGTGTTTCGGCCCCCGAACCTTCATTTTGCATCGGTTTGAGTTCATTTTTGGCAAGGACCTCTGTTTCATTGTTAGGAAGGTCGTAGAAGGGTGGGAGGCCAGTAATTGTTCTGAGGACCAGTTTTATTCTTCATCGCCCTCCGTCGCCCGTTTTTCTCACTAGAAAGCCAATGTTGACCACCCTGGGACCACTTTTTCTAGCCCTAAACCACATATTTGTGTTGTAGACACCTGGGAGGCCACCAATATCATATGGCCGGCCGTAATGTGTCTGTGTGTTTGACCCTTTTGAACCCCTCCAAAAAATGGGCTTTTCTCTCTCCTGGTTCACCTTCTCCAGTTTTTGACCACATAGTTGTGTTGAGCACACATGGGAGGCCATCTTTTTGGCATGGTCGGCCACTTATCAGTCTTGACCCTTTTGACCCTTGGCCGGCCGGCCATAGGGAGGCCGGCCGGCCACCTAAACCCTAAATAACCAGCCGGCCTTGCTCCTCTCTCCAAGGTACTTCAAATATACCCTCTGTTTCCCCCCAGATTTTGTATCCGGGGGGCTAACTTTTTGGGGGGAAATTTGAATTTCATTTCCCCCATTTTTCCCCCACTCTTGTGCCTATATAACCAGGCCCTCCAGCTCCCTTTGGAGGTTACAAAAAACCCTTTGGAGCTCCTACATTGAATCTCTCTCTCTCTACACTTCAACCCTCAAACCTCCCAAACCCTACACCATTTCTACACCACCACATAGCACCACACCACCACCATCCTTTCCAACACTTGGAGCTGGTTTTTCAGAGCTTAGGAGCACCTTTTCTCAGGCCAAGAGGCTGCTGAAGTTTGGTCTACAAGGGTGAGTCCGCATTTCCCCTTTTTGTGTTATTTTGTTCTATGTCTAAGCCATACTTGCTTACATTTTTGGGCTCCGACCCTAACTGAAAATAATCATGTTTTGAGGTCTTTTTCATGTTTGATTAAGGGTTCTTCCCTTGCCTAAGCCATACTTGCTTCATACTACCACTTGCCTCTTTAGCTCTCATTTATGTCTCTTTCTTGCATAGTATTTTAGGCCTTTTTTTAAACTGTTTTGAGCTTGGTCATAAACTGAAAAGAGGCTTGTTTTGAGCCCTTCTTCAACATTGTTGAAGGCTCTTCACTGTTTGAGGCTTCCATCTGTCACTTGCCTCTTTATCTCTCTTTTGGCCTTATTTTTGCATGCTTTTTTAGCTCCTTGTGCTTGTTTTTGGGCTCTGGTCCGAACTGTAAATAGTATATTTTGACCCACTCTTCATGTTTGATCAAGGGTCTTTCACTGTTTGAGGCTTCCTTTTTGCTCTTTGTGTTAAAGCTCTTTTATGTCTTATTTTGTATAGTATTTTAAGCTTGCTTGTGCACTGTTTTGGGCTTGGTCATAACTGTAAAATATCATGTTTTGGGCCTCTCTTCAATATTGTTGAATGGCCCGCCTCTGTTTGAGGCCAGCAACCATCACTTGCTTCTTTGTCCCTCTTTAGGCCCATTTCTTGCATGATAGTTTAGCCATACTTGTGTTTTTTCATGGCTTGTTTTAAACTGTAGAGTGCTTCATTTTGAGCCTCTCTTCAACTTTGTTGAAGGTCTCTTTGCCTTTTGACGCCAACAGCTACTACTTGCTTCTTTATCTCTCTTTCGAGGCCATTTTTTCATGTTGGTTTAACCCTATTTGTGTTCACCTTTTGGCCTTACTTAAAACTGGAAATATGCTTGTTTTGGGGCTGTCTTGATTCTGTCTTCATACTTCATGTTCAAATAATGTATGCTTTGCATAGCCATAGGCATTCCATGCACCTAATTCATGTTTCGGGATTCATTCATGCATCGGGTGCCATGTTTCCATGTTTCAGGACTGTTTTGCATCACATTTTGATACTGAAATTTGCATGCTAGTATGCCATATTCCATGCCTTGCCATGTCTTGTTAGAGTGGCATTTGGTGCCTTAGGGTCGGTCCTCGGTTTGCGTGCATGCGTGCACGCATCTCGAAATGTCTCATTTCCATTCTAGTGGCCTCCTATGTGAGTGTGGCTGAGGTCCACTCGTGTTGGTATAAGTCCATTATGCATTGTGTATGCCATTTCATTTCATAGCATTGTGTATGCTAGGTTGTATGTTAGCGCATCGTGTATGCCATGTTACCTCGTGCATCGTATATGCCATTTCATAGCATTGTACATGTTAGGTTGTATCTTAGTTGCATTCATGCATATCATGCATAGTGCATTGTGCTTGGGATAGGAGTTAGCCCGAGCACGGGAAACGAGGGGCGTTTCGTACTCCGAGTGACGAACGTGTCTCAATTCCCAATCACTGACACTCCGGATTATCCATGATGGAGTTAGGTTTGTTGTGTGTTTTCATATGCATTCATTTCATATTGAGTCGTGCAAATCGACTCCTCAGCCATCATGCAACGATATGCGTGATTGGTGGTACGAGAATCGAGGCATGCATACATATGTGAAAATACATTGCCATGCCCCTTCTTGCTCTCTGTTGCAGCAAATCAAGAATAGCAGCCTTCCGGAGCTTGGCACGCTTTCCAAGAACAATTGCAAACAGAGGCTAATTGGGGACATCGCCATGGATTTCCGCACACAAAGGCAACCCGAGCATGCATCATTCATCATCTGGAGAAGAGTCGAGACAGTCCCTGGCTTCCATGCCAATTTTTAATGCTTTCCTAGTTAAATTGGTAATTAATAGGGTTTTGTACATTTTTTGGACTGTATATTTATTCGGACTATACTATTCATTTGGGACTGTATATTATTTTATTCGGACCCTCTGCGTGAGGGCATAATTGTAATAAGTGTGCGTGTGTGATGTGATGTATGTCCTCCAACCCCATGTCTTTCTTCCCTTTTTATTTACCTGCTTATGATGGTTAGATTAGGGCATGTTTCAATTAGTATATAGTATGATAGCATGTTTTGCATTCATTCATCTGTCTTGCATGCACCGGGCTCGGCGCATCATACTAACTGCATTTGTATTTCAATTCCAAGTTGAGTACTTGATAGCTGTTGCATTCCATACGCCATGTTTAGAATAGCCGAGCCTGTTATAGTGGCATTTTTGCATGTGTTGCATTAGGCATTTCTGTATATTTAGGATCATGCATGGATTTCTAATCGGTTTCTGTTTTGGCTTGGAGTACTCGGTGAGTTTTATGCTTTAGCATCCTTGCATGCGTGTGAGTGACTGCCATGAATAGCATGCTTACCATGAGGCTAACTGCTTATGTGATACAACTGCTTGAATGCCTGTGGGTGAAGGTTGGGTTGTTAGATTGGAACAAATCATCAACTGTTTGTTTTAAGCCCACTAGATAGTGGCAAAAACATGTTTTCTAAGCCCACCCGAGGGTGGCAAATCCACGTCTTAGCCTACCTGCGGGTAGCACCATCAAACCATTTTCAAACAAACGAACATGAAATGTTTTGTTCCAATTCAGGCGACCCGGTCTATACTTGTATGCTGTGCGCATCACATAGTAAATCTAGGCTAATAACCGGAATAAGAACGCATAACGTTTTCAAAACTAGATATCATGGTTAGTAGAGGCCGATCTATGATCAGGCAAGCGGGGGTGCTCACGAAGTGACCTTCCCCAATCGTACCCAGGTTCCCGAGCCGAGACAACTTTGGTGATGACGGACACGTGGCCTTAGGCAAACAAGTCAGGGTTTCCTAAATTTCCCAAAAATAAAATATTTAGGTGGTGACTCTGTATCTGGCAAAGTAGTCCATGTTTGGCACTTCTTTCAAAAATCTATTTTTCTCAAAACGATTTGCCGGATTTGGACTCTTTGGTTCAGATTAAGAACCGTGACAAAAATCGAGTTCGAGCTGTAGCGAGGTCCCCCGCGGACCGGTTACACATTACCTTTAGGGGCATACCATTGGGGTACTAATGGACTACCCCCTCCTGTCAGTACTTTGTAGTGCAGAAGCATCAGGGCGCATTTCAAAGTGGGCTCTCGAACTTGGCCGGTATGATATTCAATTTCTGCCTAGGAACTCAATCAAGGGGCAAGTGCTCGCCGACTTTGTGGTCGAATTCATTGGAGACCTCGCCGACCTTAAGTTTGATCAAATTCTACCTAAGCCGAACTGGAGAATTTATGTTGGGAACATTTGGCAGTTATATTGTGATGGATCGTCCAACCAACGTGGCAGTGGGGCGGGCGTAGTGATCATGGCTCCCAACGGGGCAATAACCGAGCATGCTGTCAAACTGGGCTTCGAAGCATCGAACAATGAGGCCGAATATGAAACACTGTTAATCAGCTTACGGAATGCACTTCTCCTTGGTGCTTGATGACTGCTTATCTTCTGCGACTCAAAGCTAGTCATCAACCAATTGAAAGGGGAATACACAGCAAAAAATGACCGTATGGCAGCTTACATGAAAACGACAAATTCTTTACTGGCAAAATTCGACCATCATGAACTAAATCAATTAACCCGGGATCAGAACACGTACGTCGACGCCCTGGCTTGCCTAGCCTCCGCCATCAACTCAGAAATTAAACGGACAATTGAAGTAGGATTCATCCCTGAGTCGAGCATTGTCCCCGCAGAGTCAAGTCAAATCAATATCATAGAATCAGGTCCAAGTTGGATGGACCCTATCACTGCATTTCTATCTTTCGAACAGCTCCTGACGGACGAGAAATAAGCGTACAATCTGCGAAACAAAGCCCTGCGATATTACCTAGATCCGCAGGGAAAGCTCTACAAGAAATCCCTTTCTGGTCCATACCTAGAATGTGTTCATCCGGATAAAGTCGAAGAACTCTTGACTAAAATACACGAAGGTAGTTGCGGTGCCCATTCTGGTGGGCGTTCTCTGGCTCATCGAGCTATAACACAGGGGTACTACTGGCTGACCATGACAGCTGATGTCAAGTGTTATGTCAAAAAATGCGAACAGTGCCAGAAGTTTTCCCCTTTAACCCATTTGCCTGCTGAGAAGTTGAGCTCAATCACCAGCCCTTAGCCGTTTGCTCAATGAGGGCTTGATATCATCGGGCTATTGCCACGGGCCCCAGGGAACAAGCGATTCTTGATAGTCGCGACAGATTACTTCACAAAATGGGTCGAAGCGGAGGCACTAACATACATTCGAGATACTGATGTTAGGCATTTTGTATGGAAGAATATCATAACGTGATTCGGCATTCCAAGAGCACTCATTTAAGACAACAGCACCCAGTTTGATTATGGAGTCTACCGAGAATTATGCAGTACGTATGGTATTCGACCCTATTTCTCCACCCCGGCTTATCCACAGAGTAATGGTCAAGCTGAAGCCTCCAACAAAGCCATCTTGGACGGCATCAAGAAGAGGCTAGAGAAAGCTAAAAGCAGATGGGTCGAAAAATTGCCGAGTGTATTGTGGGCTCATCGCACTACTCCGAGGCGATCCACTAGGGAAACGCTGTTTGCTTTATGCTTCGGAACCCAGGCAATCATCCCCCTGGAGATCGGCCTCCCAACCTTGAAATCGAAAGTTTTTGATATGGGCTGAAATGACATGATGTTGGCCTTGGATTTGACTCTGATTGAAGAACGACGAGACCGTGCCTTTGCATCCATGGCACGGTACCAGCAATAGCTTGCTAAGTCATATAATCAACGTGTTCATCTACGCCGTTATACACCAAGGGAATTGGTCCTCAAGAAAGTACTCCCAGCTACCAGGAATCTGGCTGACGGAAAACTGGGTCCTAACTGGAACGGCCCTTATCAGATCGATTCAATCGTGGGAATAGGGGCATATCGGCTCAAAGACATGTCCGGGAGAAGTCTGCTGCGTCCTTGGAATTCCACGCATTTGCGTAAATTCTATCATTAACTTGACTTGTGGAGCATGATAACTTGTTTTGAATGTTCGCCGTGTACAAACTTTGACTTTTATAATTTAAGATTACTTATCTCACTATATGAAATTTTAGTTTGAAAATGAAAGCCTCTGGATTCGGAGCACCCTTTGTGGAAATCACGATTGGCCAAGTTAAAAGCCTTTGAATTCGGAGCCCCATTAGTGAATGACACTTTTGGGCCGAGAAAGCCTCAAAATTCGGAACCCTATCTGTACAAGACACGTTTAGGTCGAGTAAGCCTTTGGATTCGGAGCGCCCTTCGTGGAATTCACGATTGGCGAAGTTTATAGCGTCCGAATTCGGAGCCCCATCAGTGAATGGCATTTTTGGGCTGAGTAAGTCTCCAGATTCGGAGCACCCTTCGTGGAAATCACGATTGGCCAAGGCCAAAGCCTCTGAATTCAGAGCCCCATCCATGCAAGACACGTTCAGGCCGAGTAAGCCTCCAGATTCGGAGCTCCTTCCGTGGCGCCTTTCACCGACAACCACGTTTGGCCGAGGCAAGACGCCTCCGAATTCGGTATGCTTTTCATGAATATTATGATTAACAAGCATAAACGCAGTTAACGAAAAATGGAAAGACGATCGATAATTAATCGATAATACATAATTCACTCCCAATCTACGTTAGAGTAGTACAATATCTTCAGTTTTATTCGGCATCCCCCTCATTATCACTCTTCTCGACTTCGAAAGGCGCAAAGGGAAAATGATGACTCTGATATAACGGCGACGCCGAATCAATGCCTGCTACCCGAAGCGCCTCTACGGCCTAGAGAGCCTTGACCCACCCGTGCTTAAATCCACGGTTCTCACATCGACAGACCTCCTCGGCGAGCTTTTCCTTAGTCCTCTGTATCTCGACTTTCCGGCCAACGTAGAAGCCTTGTTCATAAGACCTGGTCTTTGTGGCCTCTATTGCAAACATGCTTGCCGTATCACGATCAGCAATCGCATGATTTATAAGTCGTTGGGTCACCCTTTCTTCTACAATCGGGATAGCTTGTCTGGCCGATTGTGTCTCGGCAGTTTTGACCTTTCTTAGTTCGTGCTCAGCCTTCTCCGCGCGAGCTTCTAAGATGCGAATGCATTCATCCTTCTGCTCTATCTCTCACCGTGCGGCACGAAGACGCATGCCGATTTCATAGGCGGTATACAGCCCTTTCACCGCTCCATGGATGCCCTCCGAAACACTTCGAAATCAGGTCGACCAACCATCGATTGCTGGACTTCTGGTGGAAAAATTTGTCGAGCAAACTCGACTGCCATATTTGGGTCATGCACAATTGAATCCGCTTCCGTCATCGGTTTGTTCCCCACACAAACCGCAAAACTCAATCGGTGCGGAGTCGCACTGGTTTATCCTCTCGAGCGTGGTTGAGGGGAGGTGTCCCATTGCTGTTTTTCCCTTATGGGTGACCTACTTCGACGACGTGGAGACTGGCATTTTTCACGTTCCCTCGACATCCTGCTCTCCGTGCACGTTGGCCTGCCACCTCGATTCATCTCTGCGTCCAACTCCGCGAGTGTCCTCCATTCTCCTCTGTTGTTGAAGAATAATCTTCTTGCCATCCACAAATTGTCCACATTGCCCTTCCCCTCCCTAAATTTATTGACTCTGAACGCAATAATGGCCCCTCCGCGCACCCACCACCTGCCCCATTTATACCTTACAGGTGCAGCACCCCCGAGGCAACCTCATCGATGCTAAATTTCAACACCTGGTGCCAATCATCTCAGGTGCCCCAGCCTCGCCATGAGCTAATATCATTCGGCATTCCAGTTCATGCACCAGCTGGGGCAAGGACAGATTCATTAATCTAATCGGCAAATATCCAGGCCTGATGCCGATCATCTCCTAGCCGCTCCATGAGCTAATGTCATTCAGGGTCCCAGTTCATGCACCAGCTGGGGCATGGGCAGATTCATTAATCTAATCGGAAAATATCCAGGCTTGATACCGATCATCTCATGTGCCCCAGCCACTCCATGAGCTAATGTCATTCGGCGTTCCAGTTTATGCTCCAGCTAGGGCAAGGGCAGATTCATTAATCTAATCGGCAAATATCCAAGCCTGATGCCGATCAGCTCACGTTCCCTAGCCGCTCTATGAGCTAATGTCATTCGACGTCCCAGTTCATGCACCAGCTGGGGCAAGGGCAGATTCATTAATCTAATCGGCCATAGGGCAAACCCTTGCGCCGATCGGGTTGAGTGCCCTAGCCGCTCCATGAACTAATAGCATTCGGCGATTGAGTTCGTGCAACTGGGACAGATTCAGTAATCTAATCGGCCAGACGTCAAGGCCTTGAGCCGTTTTTCTGGTTAGTCTATCGAATATATATGCACCTTTCCAAGTTGTTAACTGCCGATTATTTTACTTATTCGGCTAAATAGCAAAGAGGCAGAGGATGCTTAACTGATACGGTTAATTTATTGGATGTTTGATTTACTCATATGTAGCAAACAGAAAAGCATAAGGAATTGTCATTAATAAATTAAAGACAAATGACAAATTGTATATGCAGTAAATTGGAAAGCATATAAAATTTTCATTAATAAATTGAGCGCAAATAGCAGTCATTTTACACATGAAAATTAGCTTACATTTAAAGAAATGAAAATCTACTAACAAAAACCTACAAAAACTATGTATCTAAGATGCCTACCAAAAACCAAAACATCCCCTAATCAATCTTCAGGGTCAGACGTCAACGGCTCAACGTCCACCTGCTCGTATGGAATCGGCTGCGCCAATGTTACATTCTCAGCAGTGAGGGCTTTGAGCCAGCCGTGTTTGAAGTCCCAATTCTCGAACTTGGGCACTTATTCTTCGTAGTTGTCCAAAGCGGCATCCTTCCCATCTTGGAACGCTTTG
Organism: Camellia japonica; assembly: GCA_030407325.1. Lineage (NCBI taxonomy): Eukaryota > Viridiplantae > Streptophyta > Magnoliopsida > Ericales > Theaceae > Camellia > Camellia japonica. The sequence goes on along the minus strand of JAPPVO010000017.1, from coordinate 115,477,527 downwards.
GAAATCTCAGATTCGGCTATTTCCTTTGCCTTTCTCGATTCTTCCAAGTCGGCTTCCAGCTTGGTGATCACCTCCTTGGCCAACTTGAGCGCATCTTCGCTCACTTTTGCCCTCTCTTCGGCGGCAAGCCTTAATTGGTCGGAATTCCTCTCTCGTTCAGCCTCAGAGTCGGCTCTCGCACGTTCCTCCGCCGCTTGCGATGCCTCGGAATCGGCCCTTTGAGAGGCTACCATAGCCTTGTCCTTTTCATTCTCGATTTCGGATTTCAAAAAGCTGATTTGTTCTATGGCATCATGTTGACGGCACCCGATTTTGGCTATCCTACCCACCGTCTGCAAGACAAGGAAACAGAGTTACAACAAACAAATAATATATATATGTGTATTTAGGCGGAAGACTGCAGATAAGGCAAGTAATGTACCAATAAGGCTGACTGAGCGGCTAAAGTAATTAGCATTAGATTTGGCTCCGCCCGAAATGTGGTTCTGTCAACCGATAGGAATATTGAGGGGGCCATACTCAAGGCCACAGCCGGGTCCTTCAAAGCCGACGCATCAGACGCAATCGGCACATTCATTATCCTTGGTTGAACAGTGAACGGAATAACTAAGCTCGATTCCATAATGCGCGGCCGTTTATCCCTTTGATCCTCATCAAGGACGGCTTCTTGCTCGGTGTAGACACCCCATTTTTGACCGCCCTTAAGACTTGGGCACTACTGATGGTTTACTTGTTGGAGAAAGGTGTGCAGTGCACAGGTTCAGTTTCTTCGGCAAGGAGAGAGGCAAATCTCAACTTCATACCCCATTGTGGACCAAAATTATTTTTGATGGTTTTTATACCTTAAAACCCTCTCTTTCAAAACATTTTTGAAATGAAATTCCCACGATGTTCCGATGCTCGTATTTCGGTAAATGTTGCGCTTTTCGGTAAACCGAGCAAGGACAAAGGGGAGATGAATGAAAGAGAGATGAAATCTTTGAAAAATCTTTCAAAACACCTTACTTAGGGGTTTGAAGTTGAAGAAAAGAGGAGAAGAGGGGAGAAAACAAGTTGGAGAAGAAGTTCGGCATGAATCCGTGTAGGAGAAAGACGAGTGGTCATCGCTAAAACAAGCTCATCTGTCTATACACTTGGAGTTGAGCTATGAGGCCACCATCGTTGAAAAGAAGACTTCCGGGGCTTCATTTTGCACTCGAGAATCTCTCAAATCCAAGTCCGGGTGGGGGAGATATGGTTGGTTGAAATAGGGGATCAGTCCGGTTGGATCGAATCTGCGCGGCTTCACCAAAAAAGGCATAACTTTTTCCACAGGAGGAATTTTAATGCAAGGTTTGCGCCATTGGAAAGATAATTTCCGGGGCTTCAATCTGGACTTCCACCAGCACTTTTTAACCTCATTAGCCACCCACCGGCACTCTATTTATCCGACCGGCACAAAAGATTGCCGGCCGGCCAAAAGTGCCCAGAACTCAGATTTTTGACAGATATTTATCAATACACTGTACCAGATATTTTCAATTGGGATTTTTCGACCAAAAGCTCTTATTTTGATATATATAGAGCCTTATATCTCATATTGCTTAGGTTAGAACAAAAAGACAAGTTTTGGGAGCTTCTCACTCTACAAAATCCCTCTCTCTCTACACTTTCAAGTTCCAAACCTCTCAAATCCTTGGCCATTTCTTCATCACTACAAGCACCACCATCACCACTCCATTTCCAGCAGCAAGGAGGGGTTTTTCAGAGGCTTAGAAGCAACATTCCTTGGTCCAAGAGGTAGCAAAGAAGTGATCTTCAAGGGTAAGACCATTTTCCCTCTTTTGTAGCACATTTTTGCACCATTCTTCTAGCCTGTTTTCTTGCTGTTTTAGGCTCCGACCCTAAATGAAAGGATCATTTTTTTGAGCCATTCTTCATGTTTGTTTAAGGGCTCAACCCTGTTTGAGCCCCCTATTTGGTACTTGCTTCAATACCCTCTTAAATACCATAATCTTGCATGATATTTCTAGCCTATTTGTGATCTGTTTTTGAGCATGATATAAACTGTTAGTTGGCCTATTTTGAGCCCCTCTACAACATTGTAGAAGGGCTCAACACTGTTGGGGGCCTCCATGTAGCACTTACCATTATACCCCTCTTTGGCCCCCATTTTTGCATGCTTTGTTGGCCCCTCTTGCTTCTGTTTTTAGGCCATCATCAGAACTGAAAATGGCCATATTTTGACCTTCTTGGCATATCTCATTAAGGGTGCTTGGCTGTTTGGCGAATGATTTGCATACCTCATGTTATAGCCTCTTGTTGGCCTATTTCTTGCATTGCATTTTGAGCATATTTGTATACTGTTTTGGGGCTTGTCATCTACTGTGAGTAGTCATATTTTTGGTCCCTCATCAGTGTTGTAGAAGGGTCTTTTTCCATTCGGGCTTTTCATTTACCACTTGCTTTATGACCTCCCTTGCGGAGTCATTTTTGTATGCCATTTTTTCCCTACTCGTGATTGCTGTTTGGCCATGTTTTGTACTGTAAAAATTCTTGTCTCGGGGCTGCCTTGCTTTTGTATTTTCATGTCATGTCCAAATTATGCATGTATTGTATAGCTGTAAGCCATTTCGTGCACTTATCTTCGCATTTCAGGATCGTTTCATGCATCGGGTTCCATTTCGCCATGATTCTGGGCTGTTTTGCCCCTCATTTTGCCACTGATTTTTGCATGTTTGCATATCATATTCCATGTCTTTGCCATGTCTCATTAGAGTGGCATTTCGGTGCCTGAGGGCCCATCCTCGGTTTGCGTGCACGCATGCACGCATCTCGAGGTGTCTTGTTTTCATCTGATGGCCACTGATGTGAGTGTGGCTGAGGTCCACTCACGTTGGTGTAATCCCATCTTGCATTGTGTATGCCATGTTACAATGCGTTGTGCATGTTATGTTGTTGCATTGCGTCATGCCTTGCATGCTTGTTCGCATAATCATATTGCATACTTAGCTCGCATGCTTAGGTTGCATTTGGCATGCATCCCTTGCCTCTTGATCGAGCATGATAGAGGTTGGGGTCCTTGATGTGTTTTGTGCTTGCATTGCATTTGATATCAAAGTTGCTAACTTGGCTTTTGGGCCATCATGCATTGAAATGCGTGATTGATGGCCCGGGGGTCGAGGGCCATGCTCCCTTGAGTCCATTGCATGATAGGGAGTGTGTTCATGCACACATTTGCTTGAAATTCCATGCCATGCACTGCTTGTCTGCTGTTGCTGTCAAAACTGTCTTCTGCAGGAATTGTTTGCCGACCGGCATAAGAGAGTGCCGACCGGCCATTTGTTTGTGGCCGATAACCTCTCAAGCAGCCGATGGTCATTTTGAACGGCCGGTGGTCATTTCCTCCAGCCGGTGGTGTACTGCAGTCTGCTTAGAAGGTGTCCTGGGACTTTGGCAGATTTCAGAAAGGCAGGCAGTAAAACAGAGGCAACAGTGGCACGGTGCGGACTTTCCGGGCAAGTCGGATTCGAGCATGCATCATTCGCATATCCCGAGGCAGGGCTGAGGCCCTTTCTTTTTACATTTGATTTAATTTGATAATTAGAAATTTCTGTAATAATTTATTTATTCTGTATTCGGACTGTATTATTTTCGGACTGTATATTCTTTTGGCCCCCTCCGAGTGAGGGCGCATTTGTAATAAGTGTGTGTGAGTGTGTGCATGTCTTCCAACCCCACGTCTTTCTTCCCTTTTATTTACCTGCTTATGATGGTAGATTAGGGCACGTCTATTTTAGCATACCTTATGCAATGCATGCGTGCATCCATGCATTTGTTGACATGCACCGGGCTCGGTACATCATACAAACTGCATTGTATTTCAAATTCCAAGTTGAATACTTGTTACTTGTAGCATTTCACATTCCATGTTTAGATTAGCCGAGCCTACTCTAGGTTGCATTTTGTATGCGCTGCATTAGGCACTTAACATGGACTTGGATCATACATAGATTTGCTAACAAGTTCTTGTTTTGGCACGGAGTACAATGTAAGTATTTATGCTTTAGCATATCGCATGCGTGTGAATGTTAACATGACAGCATGATTACCATGAGGCTAAGTGCTTATATGAGATAAACTGTTTGAATGCCTGTGGGTGGAGGTTGGATTGCTTGAGTTGGAAAAACTCGTTGAAATCCGTGTTTTAGCCTACTTGCGAGTAGCAAATTCCAAAGCATTTTCAAAACAAACGGATATGCAATGCTTGTTTCCAAATTAGGCAATCTAGTCTATACTTGTTTGCTGTGCGCATAACATAGTAATTCTAGGCAAATAACCGGAATAAGAACACATAACGTTTTCAAAATCGGATATCATGGTTAGTAGAGGCCGGTCTTCGGACCGGGCGAAAGGGGGTGCTCATAGCTGACCTTCCCCGATCGTACCCAAGCTCCCGAGCCAAGACATTTGGTGATGACGGACACGTGGCCTTCGGCATCGAGTCAGGGTTTCCTAAATTTCCCAAAAATAAAATATTTAGGTGGCGACTCTGTATCTGGCAAAGCAGTCCATGTTTGGCACTTCTTTTCAAAAATCTGTTTTCTCAAAAACGATTTGCCGGATTTGGACTCTTTGGTTCAGATTTAGAACCGTGACAGTTAGAGTCCGAGCTGTAGTAAACCCAATATGAACGGAACGGGACCTAACCCTCCCGGGGCGTTCGGGGACGTCTACACTCGGCGGGGCGCTTCTTTCCCTTTGCTCAGCCTCCTTATCCCCATGTTCTACCTGCTCCGTCTCGGCTGTTTCAGTCTAAGTCGTTTCTTCCGCAATAACAGGCAGAGAGGACTCAGCGACCGCGAGGGGTGAGTTTCCGATCGGACGACCTCGGCTCTCCTCCGGCCAGCCATCCTTTCGGCGTTTTTCTCCTTGGCAAGTTGCGTGAGCGATTCCCCAGCTATATTCTCCTCAGGATAAGCGCCAGGAAGATATCTTAAGTTTGTAAAAATGTCTTCGAAGAAGACGTCCCCTCGGCCTGATGTGGATAGAGGGTCGGACGAATTGAGTCCGGCTTCCCCAAACGCCGAGTTAAGAGCCTCGTCTACCTCAGTTTCCAACTGGTTCGGGTCCTCGGTGACCGGTTCAGCTGCTTGTTCTTCTACGTGCTTCGAATCGAAGGCTTCAAAACCAATCTTCCTTAAGTTTTTGAAGTTGGAGAAGATAGGGGCTGTAAGATGCTCTTCGCCTCTCGGAATTCGAATGTGGTCTGCCACCGAAAACGTTGCGTAAGTCAGCTCGTATTGCAGGAGAATGTGGGCCGCCCTCCCTTGTTTCTGAAGGCTTGGATGGCCAACAAACTACAGTGCGATTTTAATTTCCGCAAGTACAACGTCGTCGGCTGAAACCAACACTTTCTTCAAATTGTTGCCTACATAAACAAAACGGTAAGTACATGGAAGGAAAGCTGAATACATATATGATAATAAAAAAAGAGAAAAAAAAATGAAAATGAACTATACGGCCACCTGGTTCGCCTTTTTGCCTTGGCACGGGATCTAGGCGATCTTCACCCTCACTGAATTCCCAATTGCCTCGGACAACGACCATTACATCGTTAACACGTTTGCCAGAGCTGACAAGCATAGTCACTAAGTGATGATCGGTATCCTTGGCCCTAAGAAAATAACGTCCCAACCGGCTAGTAGACTTGGCTAAGGCATAATAATGCCGAATTGTAGGTATACCTAGGTTAATTCTAAGGCGTCGGTTCAACTCTATAACCCCATTATGATTCGGAAAAATTTATGTTAGGATGGAAAGGGATTAGACCCCAGTGTCGAAGGACGGCCCTTAAAAATGGCTGAAGGGAAAACAGACTCCGCCATCAACAATCGATATGAGAGGAAAGATGATTGTACTCTCATCAGTCCTCTCCATATCAGTGGTGCTGTCTGCCACGAGTGACAGATGGACGTCGTCGGGGATGGAATAATGGCATCGGAAGCCGAAAATTCGATCCGCAGAAAGGAGTACTTTCAAATGTTTTGCCATCCTAGCCAGCCTAAGGATTATGCAAAACTAAAAATAAACGAGGAAATGGGATTCGAAGTGAAGGAGAAGAAAACTTACAAGAAGAAGAAGAGATAATGAGAGATAGGAGGAAGTTGCAGAGGTCGCGAAGTGGAGGTATATCGAAAGGCAAACCAGAAGCTTGGTGTATTAAAAAAGAACTCACATACGAGGGGACAACATAGTTTCAAATCGCATTAAATGAAGAAAGCGTACGAAGAGGCGGAAAGATATAATAATGCCTAAAAAGCATGTGCTCTGACATACGTTGGGATGAGGTTAGCCGCCGTTCTTTCTTTGACTTTTCAAATTCGAAAGCAAACATGCCGTTCGAAACCAAACATGCCGAATAACTGGCGCTAATAAGATGTTTGGGGGGCAATTGTATCGAATAAAGGTACGAGGTCAAGGACGGAATTTGTATTCGACATTGATCCTAGAGGATCACATAGCCGAATAGGCTAATCCACATTCCAACCAGCCGAACAAAAGCCGAATAAATAACGTGCAATGGATCAAGGGTGGGCTCGACCCTAAGGCCCAAGGGAAAAAATATAAATAGAGGAGCATCAGCTAAAGAAAAGTATGTGAGAAAAAGTTTAACTTGAGATATAAGCAACCAAGAGAGTTTACATTGACTTATCCGTCAGAGTGCTAATTTCGGTACCCCCGACCGGAGTGTTCATTCCTTTTTAGGTGACTAGCTGAGGATCACGAGCGTCCTACAAGATCCAAAGAGTATTTCCGAACCACCTCCCCACAGAAGGCTGTGAAGATTAGGTAACAGTTGTTTGGGTGGTTGGCGGTGATGGGTGTTCTTGGAGGGCTTTCGGCTATGGGCAGTCAACGAAAGTGATGCTAGTTGCAAAATAGGAATAGATGAGGAGCTTCCGCAATGGGAGAATGTGAGGTTGTGTGTGGCATATTTTGGTGTCTGGGGAGGTGGTGTTTTGGCTATGGAAGTCCTTTGGTAATAGTTCTTTGAGGTCGACCATGGGTGGTGTTAGGCCATGGGAGGCTTTCAGTATGGATGGTTTTTGTTCAACTAGGGGTAGTGTTTCAACCAAGGGAGTTTCAACCGAGTGGTGCTTCGGCCATGGGAGGTGGTGTTTCGCCCAATGGTGTTTTCAGCCATAGAAGATGATCGACAGTGTCCTTGTTCTGCCATGGAAGTTGAGTGGTGTTGAAGGTGATCAGGGTGGTCAGAATGGTGGTGTGGGCGACAAGAATTGTAGGAGGCAAAGTTGTGCTTTGAGAGATATGGGGAACTGGTGTGGGAGACAAGAAGCGTGGAGATTTGTTGAGTTTGGGATTCCAAAATATTGGGTATGGTGTATAGTGTAGTTAAGAACTACTTAACTCTTTGTTTCTTTTCTTTTCTTTTTTCTTTTTTCTTTTTTTTTTTTGTTTATTTATAATTTTATAGTCGTGAAGTCGAGGGTTGGTTGTGTGAATGTGAGTGGCAGTAGTAGGGGTAGATTATATTTAGGGGTATATTATACTTTCTAAATTTCTCTCGAATCTTCTTGTATCTTTAATTTAATATTTTTAATGAAATTTTCACTTTACTAATAAGAATAGCAAAACAAAATGTAAATCAATTTCCACGTGTATGGTCCTTGTGGAAAATCGAATGTTCCATTAGCACATGCACATTAATCACACCATAAGATTGGTACAAACAGAACTATAGTCCCCAATTCAAATTTCTCAGTTTTTGAAACGGTTAAATTTCACAGTTTTTGTGTTTGAGCAAAATTTTACAGTTACTGTGCAGAAACTATACAATTTCATAGTTTTTGTGTAGGATTTGAAATTTTGTAAGTGTTTCAAAACTACGAAGTAGATGCTAAAATAATAAATGAATAAATATATTGTGAAATTTCATAGGTTTTTTTTACAAACACATGCTAATTTATATAAGTGATAAAATTAACAATTTTTTACTGAGGATTTTCCAACTTTTTATTTTTAAATTGGGAGAAATTTCTCTTCAATCCTCATCGGGAGAGTAGAGGCCTTGTTCGGACCCGTGGGGCCGATAACAGAACCCGTTTTGATAACTCGAGCCCTTCATTTTTTAAGACTCGTCGTGCATATTATCTACAAAAAAAATTAGATTGATCCGATAATCAAAATATTTCATTTTATTGTGTTTGTCAAAAAAAAAAAAAAAAAAATGAACGGCATATGTGTTTTTAAATATATACCATTCATTTTTTAAGTCAAATGTGATAAAATAAAAATATGATGATTGTCGGATCAATCTTTTTTTTTTTTATAAATAATATACATGAATTCTAAAAATTAATGATTTACATCATCGAAATGTGATCTGTAATAGACCCTATGTGCCCGAATAGCACGGAGAAAAGCCTCTCTTTCAATATTTATAAATCTTATTTGATAGATGTCTTCAAATGTCAAATAAGATTTAAGAAATGTTACCACTTTTGTTGTATTTTCACCAATATTTTCATTTATATTGAAGTATAGAGCACAAGTTATGAGATTTTATTATTTTGAATGAAAAAAAAAAAAAAACGTAATTGCCTGACAAGCCATTTTGCTTGTTCATGCACACACGTACTAGATTTTGACAAGATAAGGATATTTCGATCAATGGATCATGCATGGGATTTAATGGAGATTCGGATCGATTTGCACCCCTAGTGTGTTAGAGAAAATCGATGTGATTTCCCACAAGTAAATCAATCAATGGGAATAAAAACTAATGCGGAAAAATTAAATCAAAGGCAACACAAGAATTTTACGTGGTTCCCTCAATGTGAGGTACGTCTACGGGATCGAAATCCGATTCCACTAGCAACCAAATAAGTTCCAAACGATTACAAACGAGACACTAATGGTCTCACAAAACCACCCTTAGGTGAATTCCAAATAATCACAAATAAACAAGAGGAAAGACCTCACCAAATAGAAGAACCAAAATCTTTAGAACCAAAGTTGAAGAAGATCCAAAATAACGAACCCAAATCAAAATCGAATCACCCGCTTCAAAGTAGAACAATACACCAAGACACCAATTTTTTGGTTGACCAAGTCAAGACTCAAAGCAACAATTTAATCCCAATTAAAACCCAAAGGCACTGTTGCCGAAAAGAAAAGTTGCTGTGTAGCCGCCGCCTCTCTTTCTGTGTGTATATGACAAAAATAATATATATTGAATCTAGGGTTTTTAATAAAACCCTAATTGTATCCAAGTTGAATTGGGCCTCCACAAATATAATATATAAAAATATATTATACCTAAACCAAGTCAAATTAAACTCTTTTTCCAAAACTAATTAGGTCCCACACTCCAATAAGGAGGTATACCCAACAATTCTCCCCCTACCGACTTAGGTGGAGACATTAACCATACCCGCCAAAGTTCGACACTTCAAATGTTTATCCCTCGACAAAGTCTTAGTCAACATATCCGAAATATTATCATCTGTGTGAACCTTTTCGAGTTGTAACAATTTCGAGTCTAACACATCACGAATCCAATGGTATCTCACATCAATGTGTTTCAATCTCGAATGAAAGGTAGAATTTTTACTCAAGTGAATAGCACTTTGACTATCACAATGAAGCACATACTTTTCTTGCTTCAAACCCAACTCTTGCAAAAATTTCTTCAACCATAACTCTTCTTTGCAAGCTTCTGTAATGGCGCAATAAATTCAGCTTCGGTAGTTGAGAGAGCAACACATTTTTGTAATTTAGATTGCCATGCCACAGCTCCCCCTGCAAAAGTCATCAAATACCCCGAAGTAGATTTCCTAGAATCAACATCACCAGCCATGTCAGAATCTATGAACCCATCAAGCATCGGCTTACCATCTCCAAAACACAAACACACCTTCGAAGTCCCTCGAAGATACCTGAGAATCCATTTTACCGCTTCCCAATGTTCTTTACCCGGATTAGAAAGAAACCGACTCACCACACCAACGGCGTGAGCAATATCCGGCCTTGTACAAACCATGGCGTACATCAAAGAACCAACTGCTGAAGCATAAGGAACTTTCAACATCTCTTCTTTGTCTTTCTCACTTGTAGGACATTGATTCGAACTAAGCTTGAAGTGACCCGCAAGTGGACAACCAACCGGCTTTGCTTTATCCATGTTGAACCTCTCAAGAACTTTCTCCATGTAGCTCTCTTGAGACAACCAAATCAGCCCCTTTTTGCGATCACGAACAATTTTCATACCAAGTATTTGCTTTGCCGGTCCCAAATCTTTCATAGCAAAAGACTTGCTCAACTCCAATTTCAACCTGTTAATCATGGTAGAATCTTGACCCACAATTAACATGTCATCAACATAAAGCAAAAGAATAATAAATTTGCCATCCGGGAAATTTTTCACAAACACACAATGGTCCGAAGTGGTTTTAGAAAAACCATTATTCATCATGAAAGAGTCAAATTTTTTGTACCATTGCCGTAGAGCTTGCTTGAGGCCATACAAATTTTTCTTCAATTTGCAAACAAATTTCTCTTTCCCTTTCTCTACAAAACCTTCCGGTTGCTCCATGTAAATTTCTTCTTCAAGATCACCATGAAGAAATGCGGTCTTCACATCAAGTTGCTCAACTTCAAGGTTCATACTTGCAGCCATGCCAAGTACAACCCGAATAGAAGACATCTTCACAACCGGCGAGAAAATCTCATCAAAGTCAATGCCTTTCTTTTGTCCAAAGCCTTTCACAACAAGACGTGCTTTGTATCTCAGATTCTTCCTATCATTCTTCAATTTGAAAGCCCACTTATTTTTCAGAATTTTCCTCCCTTTAGGCAACTTCACTAAATCATAAGTCTGGTTTTCAAGTAAGGAATTCATCTCCTCTTCCATGGCCTTTTTCCAATCATCTTTCTTTGCATGCTCAATTGCTTCCTGGTAGCTCTCCGGCTCCCTTGATCAGAAATCAACACAAACTCATTTGGAGGATACTTTCTTGAAGGTTGTCGGTCCCTTGTAGATTTCCTCAACTCAAGTTGTGGTGGCGGTTCTTGAGTTGGATGCTCTTCCTCAATTTCTGGCTCAACTTCATTAGGATTAGCATCATCCTCTACATCTTCAATAGGTGGCTGCACATCTCCCCATTTTCATCATCAACTGAAGATGAAGGAGATGGATCCATGTCAATGAGATCACTAGTTTTTGGCTCCGGTTGATCACCTTTACCAAAGTCTTCAATTGTTTGGTCTTCAAGAAACACAACATCACGACTTCGAATGACTTTCTTGTCGACCGGATCCCATAATCTATACCCGAACTCATCACGCCTATAGCCAAGAAAAATACATTGTCTTGACTTACTATCAAGCTTGGACCTCTCATCCTTTGGAATGTGAACAAAAGCTCGGCAACCAAACACTCTCAAGTGCTCATAAGACACATCTTTTCCAGTCCAAACTCTTTCAGGAACATCACCATTCAAAGGATAGCAAGGAGACAAATTGATCACGTCAACCACTGTACTCATTGCCTCACCCCAAAAGGATCTTGGCAATTTAGCTTGTGAAAGCAAACACCTTGTTCTTTCTACAATGGTGCGGTTCATCCTCTCGGCAACGCCATTTTGTTGAGGAGTCTTCTTAACTGTCTTTTGGTGCCGAATACCTTGGCTGCGACAATACTCATCAAATGGCCCAATGTATTCACCACCATTGTCTGTTCGGATGCACTTCAATTTCTGCCCTGTTTCTCTTTCAACCATGGCCTGAAAATGCTTAAATACTTCTAGAACTTGATATTTAGTTTTTAGTAGAAAAGCCCAAACTTTCCTTGAATAATCATCAATAAAAGTAACAAAATAAAGTGCACCACCATGTGTTCTAACTTTTAAAGGACCACAAACATCCGAATGAATCAACTCCAAAACATTTTCTTTTCTAGAGGCAACATTTTATGAAAAGAAACTCTATGTTGTTTACCCGCCAAACAATGAACACAAGTTTTAAGATGTGTACCTTTCAAACCGGGTAGAAGCTCTTTCTTGAACAAAACTTGCAGCCCCTTTTCACTCATATGGCCAAGCCGCTTGTGCCACAATTCGGTAGAAGTATCATCTTCAAGTGCATTGACAACACCTTTACAAATTTTTCCTTGCATCGAATAAAGTGTATGAGTCTTCTTGCACTTAGCCACTACCAAAGAACCCTTTGTGAGCTTCCATATTCCATCACCAAATTTGTTGTTGAAGCCTTCATCATCTAGCTTCCCAGTAGAGATCAAATTGAGGCGAATGTCGGGAACATGCCTCACATCTTTAAGCAACAATTTGCAGCCCAAATTTGTTTCCAAGCAAACATCACCCATACCAATAATCTTGGACAAACCTTCATTACCCATTCGAACAGAACCATAATCTCCTTCGGTGTAGGTAGTGAAGAAATCAACTCGAGAAGTCACATGAAAAGAAGCACCAGAATCAATCACCCAACTGCTCTCTTGGCCCACAAAATTGATACAATCATCTTCACAAACGACCATGAGATCATCGGTAGTAACTGCTGTTGTGTCTTCTTGCTTCTTATCCACACTTTTGTCACGCCTTTTCTCCTTGTTCTTGAGCTTTCGGCATTCTCGCTTCATGTGCCCTTTCTCATGGCAATAATAACACTGAACGTCTTTCTTTGAAAAAGAACCATCTCTTGACTTGTCACGGCTTTGATCACGACCATGAGGAGTCTTACTCCTCCCCCTTGTTTTGCTTCGGCTTCTCACAACAAATGCTTCCGAATGAGAGGAACCGGCTGATTTTCTTCTAGTTTCTTCATTCAACAAGCTACTAGTGACTTGGCCCATAGTGACAACTCCATCGGGTGCCGAATTACTAACTGTCACAACCAAAGTCTCCCAACTTTCGGGTAAGGAACTAAGTAGCATCAAAGCCTACAACTCATCATCAAAAACAATTTTCATAGAAGCAAGTTGGTTAACAATACTCTTTATTTCATTCAGATGTTCCGGAATAGGGCTGCCCTCTTTATATTTTAAATTAACCAACTTACGAAACAGAAAGGCTTTATTTGTGGCTGATTTTCTATCATAAAGACTCTCTAATTTTTTCCATAAATCATGTGCTGAAGTTTCAGTGGCAACATGATGAAACACACTGTCATCAATCCATTGACGGATAACACCAACAGCTTTTCGATTAAGCCTCTTCCACTCATCATCTTTCATATCAGCAGGTTTGCCACTATCACCCTCAATGGGTCCATACAAGTCTTTACAAAATAATAGGTCCTCCATTTTAGTTTTCCAAGTTACCCAATTACTTCCATTAAAGCTAGACATGCGACCCACATTCCCCTCCATTGATTTACACAAATAAATAAACCCAAATAAACCTTAAGCTCTGATACCAGTTGTTAGGGAAAATCGATGTGATTCCCCACAAGTAAATCAATCAATGGGAATAAAAACTAATGCGGAAAAATTAAATCAAAGGCAACACAAGAATTTTACGTGGTTCCCTCAATGTGAGGTACGTCCACGGGATCGAAATCCGATTTCACTAGCAACCAAATAAGTTTCAAACGATTACAAACGAGACACTAATGGTCTCACAAAACCACCCTTAGGTGAATTCCAAATAATCACAAATAAACAAGAGGAAAGACCTCACCAAATAGAAGAACCAAAATCTTCAGAACCAAAGTTGAAGAAGATCCAAAATAACGAACCCAAATCAAAACCGAATCACCCGCTTCAAAGTAGAGCAACACACCAAGACACCAATTTTTTGGTTGACCAAGTCAAGACTCAAAGCAACAATTTAATCCCAATTAAAACCCAAAGGCATTGTTGCCGAAAAGAAAAGTTGCTGTGTAGCCGCCGCCTCTCTTTCTGTGTGTATATGACAAAAATAATATATATTGAATCTAGGGTTTTTAATAAAACTCTAATTGTATCCAAGTTGAATTGGGCCTCTACAAATATAATATATAAAAATATATTATACCTAAATCAAGTCAAATTAAACTCTTTTTTTAAAATCAATTAAGTCCCACACTCCAATAAAAAGATATACCCAACATAGTGGACAACATCGCTAGTTTTACACACACATAACTAGCGATGTTATCATCAATAAAGAGTGTTTTTTGACTGATCAAAAAAACATCGCTAGTTATGCTTTCCACAATGCTACTCACATTCATGGCACTGCTAATTGTGCAATCATATTAGTTTTTCCTTCTTCTTTTATTTATTTGTTTATTTTTATTTTTTTATTTTTAAATATCATAATTTTCATTGTACACATTAAACCTAAAACAATTGCATGATGAACTAAGAAAATGTCTTGAGGATTAAGAATGGTGAATTACTTATCATGATCGATTAAAAATATTTAATATTGTATAAAAAATGAAATTATATAATTCTTATAAAAAAAAATGAGCAATTCTAGTAAGATTTGTAATATGAATATCATTACAATTTGCAGAGATATAATGCTTGTCCCTCTTGGAGGAAGATTTTTACCAACACTACCAAGAGATAAGAAAAGTTCATACCTTACTCCATTCCTTCTTTCGGCCAATAATGGGGACATGATTAAGCAATAGTCCTAAAAGTGCTAAGAATTTAATAAGATATTTTGCTTATTGTTATCAATAGACTTGACTGTTCATTGGGCTAGTCACTCACTATCTCATATGCTCTTTCCTTCGTTTTTATGTGTTGGGGAGAGGGCTTGGAGTCCCTTCCTTGCCCTTCACTGTCGTTAGGTTACCCACTTCCTTGAGCTTTTGACACTGGCATGCGTTAGCCTCCAAACATGGTTTTACGATTTTGTAAAGACGTGTGCTTTTGATAAATAGTCGTATGAGGTTGGATTATGCTCGTCGAGATCTATTAAAAATGATTAATATTGTTTATTTCACAATTATTAACCATAAATGTACAGGAAGTTGGAAATGGATGGCTTTTTGAAAGTTTAGTAATTACACTCAAATCCTTCTTCTCGTTCAAAGCTTTCAAAGAAGAATGCAGCAAACGAGGTTTGAAGGAGGTATGCGTAAAGGATGGCGGTGGACGTTTAGCACTCCTAACCTTTAAGTCAGTGGAACATCTGAAGGACTGGAAGGGTAGATTAGAGGATTGGGTATATGAGTGGTGCGATTCAATGGACGAATGGGTGAAGGGTAAAACTATTCTTCAAGAAAGGTGTGTGTGGCTGGATTGTCATGGCGTTCCTTTTAATCTCTGGAATGTTGGCACATTTAACGCGGTGGGTAACATCTGGGGAGAAGTTGTTCAAATAGATGAAGCCACGAGTTCTCTGAAGTCTCTAGCGTGCGGCAAAGTGAGGATTATTACTCGTAGTTGCGAGTTTATTAATCAAGTGATCATTTTAAATAGCAATGGGCAGCAGCACCCAGTAAGGGTGATTGAAGAGTCTCTTCCACCGGAAAGTCCAAGAACTGGGGAGTGCAGGCATCATATTTCAGAAGGTGTACTTTCAAGTTCCGGTAGTCAGAGGGCCCTGAATTCAGGCGACGAAGATGGACGGAGGGTGGTAGGCATGGAAGCTGTTAGTAGACCTGATGATGTGGCAGCTTCAAATGAGTTGGTAAGTGTAGTGCAAGACACAGGTGAGGGGACTGCACGCGTTATGGAAGAAAGGGTCAGGGTGGTTCAACCCATGCTAGGGATGTCAGGAGCTGTTTTGGAAAATTTAAAAAATGGGGGTGGTAGTCATGATGATGTTTTGAAGAGTGCAGGCGAAGCTTCAAAAGACGAGGCTGTGCAGCCCCAATTTTTAATTGACAGCAATTACACGGATGGGTTTTTGATGGAATTTAGTGGGCCTGAACTTATTAGGCCCAATTTTAATTTGGAAGTAGTGATTCCTAGAGCCCAAGTTGAAGCTTGCCCTATAAGGCCAGTTGGGCCTTCTTTTTCTGATTTGAGTGATTGTGTGGCCTGCTCACAGCCCCTTGCCGAAAGAGCCCAAGCATGTATGCAGACTGGTGAGGGTAGTTCAGGTCAGATTAGGAGGGATAATGCTCCCATCGGTAAAGGAAAGCTTACTGCAAGAAGGAGTGGTACAGCAAACATGGGTGGAAAGGCTATCCAGCAAGGTAGAATTCTACCTCAAAGCTTCAGTAGGGGAGCCATTTTCAGAGCAACAGCCGCTGCAATTTCCAGCTCACACGCGGCTTTCAGAGAATCAAGCAGTAGTAAGGGCAAGCTGATGAAGGAAGCTAAAGAAACAGTACAACTTGGGAAAAGGTTAGGCATTGATTTCGGTGGAAAGGAGGATATCGTGGTAAATCAGATTGTACAGCTGGAAACTAGTGATATGGAGAGGATTGTAGATGGGGCTCGGGCAGATGAAGCCTGATTACCCATTGAAGGAGTTTAGGTGTTCTGAAGTCTGTCTTATGAAGATCTTGTCGTGGAATGTGCGTGGTCTAAGTAGGCCAGAGAAAAGGAGTAAAGTTAGGAACATGTTAAGAGAGAGAGGGGTGGATATGGTGTTAATTCAAGAAACCAAGAGAAGTAATCTGGAGGTAACTCTCATTAAATCTATTTGGCCTTTTGATAAAATGGAATATATGGAAGTAGGTGCTGATGGCAGGGCTGGAGGCCTATTGTGCATCTGGCACCCTGATAGATTCAAGGTTGTTGATTGTTGTGGCTCCAGAAATTTCATCATTTTATCAGGTATCAGTGGCCAGTCCTTTGAATGCTCGGTGGTGAATGTCTATGCTCCCAACGATGTGGGTAAAAGACGACAACTGTGGGAATCTTTAAAGAATCTGAAAATCTTCTACCCGACTCCTTGGTGCATGGGTGGCGATTTTAATGAGATTAGATTCCTCAGCGAAAGGAAGGGGTGCTCCAGAAGGGACAGAGGTATGACTGATTTTAATGACCTGATTGATCAGTTGAGTCTTGTTGATTTGCCAATGAAGGGAAGAAGATTCACGTGGTGTAATGCACAAGATGGGGAGAGATGGAGTCGGATAGATAGGTTCCTTCTGGAGAGTAGGTGGCTTGACCAGTTCTCCTTCAAGCAGTGGGGACTGCCCAGAACGATTTCTGATCACTGTCCAGTCATAATAAAGGAGGAGGAGAGGAATTGGGGCCCTAAACCTTTCAAATTTATTAATGCTTGGTTACTACACCCTAATTTCATATCTGCAGTTAAGAGCTCATGGGAGGCACAAGTTCAACCGGGTTGGGCGGGGTTTAGATTGTTGAGGAAGCTTGCAGCTCTCAAAGCCAGTCTTAGAAGATGGAATGTAGAGGTGTTTGGTCATGTGGAAACAGAACTTAAGAAAGCGGAAGAGGATTTACATGCTTTGGATTTGGTGGCTGAGGAAAGAGCTTTGTCAGAAGCAGAAGCAGATTCAAGGAGAGTAGCCAGAGGGCTAGTTTGGAATTTGCACAGAAGGAAGGAGAGTTTGTGGCATCAAAAATCTAGAATGCTGTGGGCTAAGTGTGGGGACAAGAATACAAGGTTCTTTCACATGATGGCTAGCTCAAGGCAAAGAAGAAACCTCCTTGATTCAGTTGTGGAGGATGGGGTTAGAGTGGTGGATCCTAACACAATGAAGCTAGTGGTTCATAGGCATTTTCTGAAAGTATTCTCTGAGTTTTGGATCTCTAGGCCTAAGCTTCTTGGCCCTTTTGTATCCATTGCTTCTGCTGGGCAGGTAGAATCCTTAGAAGTAGAATTTTCAGAGCAGGAAATTTGGGCTGCGGTCAAAGATTGTGATGGTAACAAGGCCCCGGGTCCGGATGGTTTCAGTCTGGCTTGTATTCAGAAATGTTGGAAGATTATGAAGGGTGAAGTCTTACAATTCATGGATGAGTTCCACTCTAATGGGAAGATTGTCTCAGGCCTCAACAGCTCTTTTATTACCCTCATACCTAAACGGGTGGATCCTTGTGAGTTAAGTGATTTCAGGCCCATTAGCCTTGTTAATTCAGTTTACAAAATTCTTGCTAAAGTGCTATCGAAAAGGCTGAAAAGAGTATTGCCAGGAATCATTAGTGAAGTTCAAACAGCTTTTTTGGGTGGCAGATCTATTCTTGATGGTGTCTTGATCGCAAATGAAGTAGTACATTGGTGGAAAGCTGCAAAAATGAGAGGCATCATTTTAAAGTTGGATTTCGAAAAGGCATACGATTCAGTTAATTGGGAGTTTCTACTTTCTATGATGAAGAACTTTGGCTTTGGGGTTAAATGGATGGGTTGGATTAAATCATGCCTTTCATCATCCAGAGTATCCGTCCTGGTAAATGGATCTCCAACAGCAGAATTCACTCCTCAGAGGGGGCTCAGGCAGGGAGATCCATTATCTCCCCTTTTGTTCAATATTGTTGCTGAAGGTTTGAACATATTGATTGAAAGAGCAAAGGAGCTGGGGCTGGTTAAAGGAGCTTCGGTGGGGCATAGTGAATTGAAATTTTCTCATCTACAATTTGCAGATGATTCAATCATATTCTGTGAGGCGGATAGAGGTGAATTGACGCACATAAAGAGAATTTTGCGTTGCTTTGAGGTGCTTTCCGGCTTAAAGATCAATTTCCACAAAAGTTTGTTGTGCGGGGTGGGTTTAACTGATGGTGAGGTTAATCAGTTTACCTCCATTTTCAACTGTCGTAGTCATAAACTCCCTTTTAGCTATTTGGGGTTACCTCTCGGGGCTAACCCCAATAGAAAAAGTACCTGGCAACCTGTGATTGAAAAAGTGAAACAGAAGTTAGCTAGTTGGAAGAGAAAAGTCTTGTCTTACGCTGGTCGATTAACTTTGATTAGGTCAGTCCTCTCTTGTATGCCCATCTATTTTCTATCAATTTTCAAAATCCCTGTCGGAGTAGCTAAACAGATTGAGAAGATTCAGGCAGCATTCTTATGGGGCAAATCTGAACTTAAGAGGAAAGTCCACTTGGTGAAATGGGCGGATCTAACAGTGGATAAGTCACAAGGGGGTTTGGGGCTTAGAAATTTAAGAGATGTCAATGCTTGCCTTTTGTTGAAATGGTGGTGGAGGTTGGGAGTGGAGGACAAAGCTCTATGGAAACAAATATTGAGGTGCAAATATGGTATGGGAGCTGCTGGCTGGGTACCTTCCATTCCTGAGTCTCGTTCAGTGTCAAGGATTTGGTCTGATGTTGTCCATCTTGGCGCATCTAGTCCAGATTTGGTTGAGTACTATTTATCTAATTTCAAACTTCTTGTAGGAAATGGGCAACGACTTCTCTTTTGGGAGGATAAGTGGTTTAATAATATATGTTTGAAGGCGGAATTTCCCAGACTGTTCAGGCTGTCCGAGGAGAAGGGCTGTACACTTCGGCAGATGTATCATAAAAGAGGGTCGGCACTTGAGTGGAAATTTCTGTTTAGTAGATCTCTATTTGCTTGGGAGGAGGAGGAGGTAGTTAGGTTGCAAGGAGTACTAAGGGGCACACTTGTTCTTACAGACCAAGCAGAGGATTCTTGTTTATGGATGGCAAATCCGTCAGGATCTTACTCAGTGGGTGTGTCTTGGAAGTGGTGGATGCTATCAAAAGGTCCAGTCGTAAGTGTTGCTGATATGTTGTGGAAGAACTATGCCCCTCCCAAGGTGAAATTCTGCAGCTGGTTAGCTTGGAAAGGAAGAATTAAAACTTCTGTGTTTCTGAAAAGGCTGGGTGTGTTGAATTCTGAAGCTAACACAATGTGCCTGCTGTGTAAGACAGAGGAGGAGTCTATGAATCATTTGTTTTTGTCATGTCCTGTGGTTTGGAAATTATGGTCAGACATGGTGAATTGGTGGGATCTGGTCTGGGTGATTCCAGGTTCAGTTGAGGCTCTCATGCATTGGTGGGCTGGTTTTAAATTCAAAAAGGCGATACAGCCACTGTGGAAAGTTGTTCCCGTAGCTGTGTTGTGGTCAATTTGGAAAGTTAGGAATGATTGTCTTTTTAATCAAAAGAGTGTTGATGGGTTCGAGCTGGCTGAGCTGGTCAAAGTGAGGATAGCGTTGTGGTGCAAGCAGAGCTCTGGAGGTTTGCAGCACACTGTGGAGGACATTGTATTCAATCTCAACAGAATCAAAGTCTGATTGAGTTTCGCAGGTCTGCAGGTTGCAGGGTGCAGTCTGACTTGGTGTTCTGTTTTTGATCTGGTTTGGATTGCTGGGCGTAGTCCTGCATCAAAGATTGGCTCTGGCTTTGCTGGTATGTTCTGTTTCTGCAGTATGTGTATGTGGGCTGGTTTGCAGTCTGCTTTTGCTGGGTCTGCTGGGAAGCAGATAGTAGGACTGCAATGGTGTTTCGGCTGCTGCTTTGGTAGAGTTTGGGCTGCTATGGTGATTCGGCTGCTGGCAGTGTATGGACTGCAATGGTAGTATTCTGTATCCAGATAGCAGTGTATGGGCTGCAATGGGAACCGTTGGCTAAAGAGTAACTGTTGAAAAGTTGAACACCCCTTGGATAGGTTGTTGATTTTTTAGCCAACAATGGCAGCACAGTTGAATTGAGGGGTGGCTTGGCCAATAAATATGAGTCTTCAGTCCAAAGCACAAGTCAGTTTTCAGTCCAAACCTGTCTTGGTTTGGTGGAGTGACCAGTGGTCTGCTGCTGCTGTCTTGTGTTTCATGACGATGAGGGGACCAGTTTTGTCCATTCATATTTGTTCATTGTTTATTATGATCATTGGAGTTTATACTTTCAAATCTGCTGAGGCATAGCAGCTGTTGTGTTGGAGTGAACATCCCCAATCTAGCTCTGTGGTTATCCCATATCAGTCCAGCCAGATTTGGTCTTAAAGGGCTTCATTGAACTTTGTTGCTGCTCTGTTTTCACTTCATTTTCAGTTGGGGACTCGCCAACTTTGTTTGTTGTTTTGTTCTGGGAAGCTATGACGCAACTTTCTTTCCAGATTTTATGTACTCCTTTTCTCTCAAGTTTAATAAATCTTTTCTTTGCCGATCAAAAAAAAAGAAATTATGAAATTTCACAAATTTTTCCAGAATATAAAATTTCACAATTTTGTTAAAAAACATGAAAATTTATCTAACTAAGACATTTGTTTGGAAAAATTTAAATAAGTCTATATTTTTTATTTTTTTATGAAAATGTATGTAGAAAAGTAGAAAGGTGATTGTAACCCAAATAAGTGCACTTATCTAAATAATTGCACTTAATAGTGTTTCAAGAATAACAAAATTTCACAATTTTTTACTGCAAAATTACACACTATTTTAGACAAGGCTATTTTGATTAAGGGACTGCGCGTGAAATTTAAGAGTATTATTATTCAAACAAAAAAATTAGATTTACTTTCTAAACTTAATAATATGGCAGGTTATTAAAATATTTAAGTTGATTTTTTTTATTCATTTATTTTCTTATTATTAATCAATCATCTTATTTATATATCATTAGATTTAGAAAATGAGTCTAAAACTTAAGCTTGTATATCATTTTTTGAAATTTAATGGGTTAAGAAATCTTTGGTGAGACTTCAGGTTCGTTTGAAAAGTAATTTTTTAGTTTTTTTTTGGTTAAAATATGAGGTGAAAAGAGCAATTTTTTATGATTTTGTAAAGACGTGTGCTTTTGATAAATAGTCGTATGAGGTTGGATTACACTCGTCGAGATCTATTAAAAATGATTAATATTGTTTATTTCACAATTTTTAAGCAAATTTCTTAGTTTTATGAAATTTTAATATTAGTAGTGTTTGTGTTTGAGTAATTGCAAAATTTTATAGTTATTATGTAGAAACTATGAAATTGCACATTTTTTGTGTCAAAATAATATTAAATTTGAGAAATTTCTCCATTTTTGTGTTTTTGAGTTTGAGTAATTGCAAAGTTTTATATTTATTATGCAAAAACTATGAAATTGCATAGTTTGTGTCAAATAATTTAAAAATTGAGAAATTTCTCAATTTGTGATTGAGAAATTACGAAATTTCACAAAATTTGCTAGAATATAAAATTTCACAATTTTGTTAAAAAACATAAAAATTTATCTAACTAAGACATTTGTTTGGAATAATTTAAATGAGTATATTTTTTGATTTTTTATGAAAAGGTGTGCAGAAAAGTAAAAAGATGATTGTAACACAAATAAGTGCACTTATCTAAATAATTGCACTTAATAGTTTTTCAAGATTACAAAATTTCACAAATTTTTGTTGCAAAATTATAGACTCTTTTATTCAAAATTTGTACTCAATATGAACCTTATTTGATAAATTTTCTTGAACAGGTTTAAAAACTACAATCTCTTTTTCCTTTCTATCTTTTATTTTTTTTGAAATTTAGAGCGAAAGTTAAGATATTTTAAAAATTTTAAAACAACGCCTGACAAGTCATTTAGCTTGTTTACGTGTATGCATCTTAAATTTTAACAAAGATATATAAGGCAATTTTGATTAAGGCACCGTTTGGGAAGAGTTAAAGTTGGCTTTTTTTGCTATTTTAGCTACAAAAGATAAAATAGGCTATTTTAGTCACAAAAAACAAAATATCACATCCAACCCATAATCATTACACTCTTCTCTCACAAAAAAAACCAAAAAAGTCAAAAAGTCAAAAAGTCCTTCCCAAACCAAGCTTTTTAGCCCAGGCTAAAATAGCAAAAAAAGTCAAAAAGCCAAAAAGCCAACCCACTTCCCAAACCAACCCTAAGGGACTGCTCGTGAAATTTAAAATATTATTATTCAAAAAAAAAAAAAAAGATTTACTTTCTAAACAAGACACGTTATTAAAATATTTAAGTTAATTTTTATTTATTTATTTATTCTCTTATCATTAATTAATCATCTTATTTATATATCATTATATTTAGAAAATGTAGCTAAAACTTAAGCTTGTATATCATTTTTTGAAATTTAATGGGTTAAGAAATCTTTGTTGGTTTGGAAAGTAATTTTTTAGATTTTTTTTTTTTTTTTGGGGCTAAAATATGAGGGAAAGGAAGTGTTTAGAAATTATTATTATTTTTTAACTTTTATAAAAAGACGTCCAAAAAATAGAAAAAATAATAAGGAATCTTTAACATTTTTGTATATTTTTTGAATTTTGATCTTTTTGACGTTTTTAATAATTTTTTAATTTTGGATAATTCTATTTACACATCACAATTACTCTCTTTTCACACCATTATCTCATAAATTTTTTTATTACCATTATGTATTTCAATGAAATTACCTTTTAAGATAAAATCCTAAATTCCCTTGACACCACACCAGACACCACCATCATCAACACCAGCCACTGACACCATTAACGCTAGCCATCGGTTCTCTCTTCTTCAGCTCAGTCGCTGCCACCGCTTCCTTTCTAGCCCCATCCATGCCTTCACCACCCTGCCACCGCCATCTATCCCCGTCGGCCCACTACCATCGCGCCTTCAAATCCTAACAACCCACCACCATCGCAATTCACCTCCAGTGAGCAACTAATCACGCACAGTACATAGAGAGAGATTTGAGTTTGAAGAGAGGGAGAGAGATGTGGCGCTGCGACAACGAAATCGCAATGGGTAGAGGCTACGGTGGTTATACATTGCGGCGGTAGGAAGCTACAATGGTGGTGGGGGAGCGGCGGTAAAGGCTATAATGGTAGTGAGGTAGTGGGGGTAAGTGGTGGTGACCAGAGGGCCAAGGGAAGAGGAGATTGTTGAAATGAGGAAGCGAGAATACTAGCTGCTGGTTGCCAGTGGTGGATAATGGCCAAAGGTTAGGGTTAGGGTTAGGGTTGTTGGAGGAGATGAGGGTAATATGGTATTATATGAAATTTGATGGTGTGTATTGAGATTAAATCAAGAAATTTAATTGTGTGTGGTGTGTGCTAAGTAAATGGGGTGTAATGAGAGTAATTGTGGTGTATAAATAGATAAGGCTGAGCAAGAAATTTGTAAAATTCGTTATTCGATCCGGTCCAATCTAATCCGGTGGGTTTGGATTAATTTTTGAATCCGTGGTTTGGTTCCAGATTGAAAATTAAAAATTCGTCGTCCACGGATTGGTTCTACATTGAACTTCACGGTTTCGGATTAGTGCTGATTCGGATCGTATACAAATAGCCTATATTTATATTAGGGAAAATTATCCAAAAGTCCCATATCAGCATTAGCAACCCCATTTAGTCCTACCAATTAACGCATATACTGATAGATCCCATAGGTGATAACATTATCACTAATAGGTCCTATTTTGATTTATATTGTGATATTATGGTCGCTTCTACCACTTCATTTACTGCGTCATACCTCACTATCACATGTCAAAAAGTACTATAGGGCGTTTTCCCCCTGTCGCACAGTCACACAGCAGAAAGTACTATAGGGCATTTTTCCCCCTGTCACACAGTCACACAGCAGAAAGTACTATAGGGCATTTTTCCCCCTGTCACACCCACTGTCACACAGTCACACAGCAAAAAGTACTATAGGGCATTTTCCCCACTGTCACACTGTCTGTCACACAGAAGAAAGTATTATAGGGCATTTTTCCCACTGTCACATTGTCACACAGCAGAAAGTATTATAGAGCATTTTTCCCATTGCCACACCCAAACACACACCGTCACACTGTCTCACATAACCCAACAAATGAGGGCATTTCAAGAAGATACACATACCGCAGGACCAAACGGAGTAATAAAAATATTTAAGGACTAATTGCACCAACATTTCACATTACAGGACTTATCAGTAACTCTCCCTTTATATTATATACCCTCCTGGCAAAGTATCTTTTTTTATTCCATATAAAACCTAAACCTAAATCTATATAATATCTTCTTTTATTGCTTTTATTTGTTAGTTTTTAGTTTTAATTTGTAATGGTCTAAATATTTATAACGAAACGAGTTTTTTTTATGATTGTTTAAATTCTAGAACAGTATGTCCCTATTATGGAAATATATGTTTCTATTATGAAACTAATATGATGCTATATTTACGTTTTTATTATAATGTTCTATATTTCTTTTTTGTTATTTAATTATGTTAATTTGTGATTCTAAACCAATCCAATCCGTGTTTAAATGGATTGCTTCAGATTAGTTCCACGATTTAAACAAATTGAATTGGTTTTAATTTTTCAAGAACTATAGATAACGGATTGGTCTTAATTTTACCCAAATCCAGACTATAGATAACGGATTGGTCTTAATTTTACCCAAATCCAGACCAATTCAGACCATGCTCACCCTATAAATAGAATCACCCTTTGATTTTTTTGACTAATTTAGGCAGTTTCCAAATGTGCCCTTAGTCTACCATACTACTAAAAAATTATACACTAAGATATACAATGCTACAAATATTTTCTTCTGTTTTTTAATAAAAGAAAAAGGAAGTTTATTGATGGGAAAGTATTAATTTTTTCCAAACAATCTTACGAGAGATAAAATTATTCTTAATTAACACTATTATAATAAGTGTTATGCTAACAAGTGTTCTAACGTACCAGAAGCATAAAAGGGCACTTATCAATCGGTCCTATTAATTAGGTTTATTTACTTACATGTCCTAACTGATAAATTTATCACTATAAAAATAAAGAGACTGATAAATTTATCATCATAAATTTATTCATAAAAACAAAGAGACTGATAAATTTATCACTATAAATTTATTCATAAAAATAAGACACTGATAGATTTATCATTAATAGAACTTAATGGGTAATAAGTCTTCTATTAATAATTTCTCTAAACATAAAAAATAAAAATAAAATACCAAAAAAAAAAGAAAAAAAAAGAACACTTTTTATTAAATTTAATACATTTTTTAAACATTTTTACTTTTTCCCTTTAAGCACTAAGACCGGGCTTCCCTACGTAGGCTTATCACAAGTTTTATTTTGATTATATGAACCGTTTATTTTATAAGATTTTTGATGTATATTATTAATAAAAAAAATTAAGTTAATTTAATAACTATAATCTATTAAGTTTATCAAATTTGTCACTAAAAAAATTGATGATCAATTTTCAAAAAGACATTTGTTATTTTAAAAAAAAAAAAACAAATGTAGTAAATTGAATAGATTTTAACTATCAAATTAACTTAATTTTTAAGTGTAAATAATATACATAAAAAATTTAACAAAATGAAAAGTTTAAATAATCAAAATGATATCCATAAATAAATTTAGACATGAGGAATGGTGGTGGGCGTACGGTTAATATCAACAACGCCCTCTATCGAGTCCAATCTAGATTATGAATGGAAGGAAACCATCTCCTAAGCAATACTCCAAGAAAACAGTCTTTAGCATATGCCCTGCGATAAATTAAAAAACAAAAGAAGCCCAATCCAAAGCCTAGTGGTTACAAATGCTAGACGTAGACATGAGGAATGGTGGTGGGCGTACGGCACTTACAAAGTCCAAATTGGCCTGCAAGTTTTTGATTTTTGGGTCAATAAATGTTGAAGACTGAAAGCCAATGACACTGACACCTTTCCACCACAAACAAACAAAAGAAGCTCAATCCATGCACACTTACAAATCTCTTTTATGCTTGGGTAAATTACACTTATCTGCTGAAGCTTTTGATAATTATTATAAGGAAAATGATTGAGAGTTTTAATAAATGAATTTTAATGGAAGTAGATTTTATTGTGATGTGATGTTTTGATTTTTGTTTTATTTATTTTTTGTCACATTATTAGAACTTAATTATAATTCTAAAATTAGAGGGATGTATCATTGTTCTTAGAAGAATTTGATCTGTTGTATCAATAATTATACTATTTTTTTTTTGAAATTATTATAATTTTTTTACTATTAGGTTATTTTACAAAATTTACTGATGCCATACCAAAAATGACAAAATTACTCATTGATTACTTTATCTATTTAAATGAGAAATTTCACTCATCTCCCGTAAAGTTTTGCATAAAAATTTCATACATTTTACGATTATTTAATAAAATTCTTAAATTTCATGAAATATTAAATAAAATATTTAAATTATTAAGACATTATTAAATCATTTAATATAAAAAAACTTAATTTTTATTGATAAAATATTTAAAAATACATAATCTCGCTAAAATTAATATTAGATAACATCCTAATAATTTAATATAATACTTATTTCACACCACATAAATAACCTAAAATTTATTGTTTTAAGATATGCATTTATTATTTGAATTTTTTTTAAAGTTAAAATAAATAGACCTATTTTTTCCCGACAATTTGCATTACTTATTTATTCATATGTAAAAAAGTTACTATTTTATCTTTTCTCAATCATGTATTATTCTCAAATTTTAATTTTTATCTTTGAGTCATTAAACTTCAAGTCGATACACATTTAGAAAAACGTAGGTTAATATTTCTTACATGATTAAAAAAATAAAAACAGATGTAAAAAAAATTTAATCGCTTCACAATATATTAAAATTAGTTATATGGAATGAAAAATCAAGAAATCAATTGAAGATAATAAACAATTCAAATAATTTGTCATTTCTTACACCTAAAATTAAGATTAATCTTACTTGAATGGAGAAATTATTTGAGAATAATAAAATACTAAATTGATTTGTTATGTATGATACTTAAAATCTATTTTTTCCATCTTTATTTATCTCATTTAAACTATTTTTATTAAATTAAATCTTAAAATTTATTTCTCACCTTCATTAATGGTTGAATTTTTATTTTATTTTTTGTTTATAAAAGTTTAAAAACTTGTTGTGGAAAAAATAGAGTCAAGAAATTATATTTATATTTAAAAAAATTATGAAAAATAAATAATAATTTCATGAATATTTAATAGGGTAAATTAAATTACATTAATATATTTTTTTTCTTTAGAAAATATTTTCTTTCGTTTTGTGTTTAAATTGGTATTAGAGTCTGTTTTCTCAGTCTTGTTAATAAAATTATATGAATATTAGATATACGGAAGAAGTAAAATTAGATAATTTAAATAATAACGCTTCGCTATAAATAGTAATAGAACAAAATAAAGGTGGGAAACTAAAAAATAAAGTAAAAATTTAACCATTAATGAAGGTGGTAAATTAATTTTAAGATTTAATTTGATAAAAATAGTTTAAATGTGAAAAATAAAGACGGAGAAATATATTTTAAGTTTCATACAACAAATCAATTGAGTATTTTAGTATTTTAAAATAATTTCTCCATTCAAGTAAAGATTAATTTTATTTTTAGGTGTAAAAATGAGAAATTGTTTGAATTGTTTATTATTCTCAAATGATTTTTTGATCTTCCATTTTCTTTTAACTAATTTTTAATTTATTGTGACTCAATTAGATTTTTTTTATTTCTATAATTACTTTTTAATTTTTTTAATCATGTAAGAATAACTTGCGTTTTTATTTATTTATTTTAAATATGCATCGATTAGAAATTTTATGACTCGAAGATAAAAATTAAAATTGGTTAATAATATCCTAACAATGTAGGGATAAATAATTTTCTTACATATGAATAAATAAGTAGAACAAATTGCTGGAAAAAAAATTAATCCATTTGTTTCAACTTAATAAAAAGAAAAAAAAGAAAAAATAAATTTAAATAATAAATGCATTAATTAAAATTGATAAATATTTCATTGTTTATATAGTGTGGAATTAGTCTTGTAAGTATTGCATTAATTACTAGGATCTTATATTAAACTATTAGGGTATTAAGTCAAAATATGTATGGATTTTTAATAATATATACGTAAAATCTCAGGATAGGTGAGTGAATTTTTTATTTATTTAAATAGCTTATTTAAATGGGCAATATGATCATTTTTTATAGAAAAGTAATGGCGTTTGTGCTAAATTAATGGATCGGGAGAATCTTAATATTGTTAGCAAAAGAAGTAAAGGTTTTTATAATTATTAAAACTAGAGAAAAACTCCTGTATTTGTCAGAAATCTTAGAGTCTTGATTGATCCTTTCTTTTAAGGCATTTTCCAGTCACTATTATATGCAAAATGTAAAATGATATGCATATAATTGAATTTTATTTTGAAAATGAGATGAACGTTTTACATTTAAGGTTGATGGGAGGTAAGTTACATTTAAAATGATTATGATCTATAGATGTATTTTTTTTTTTTTTTTGAATAATTTTTTGAGTTCCTAATATTATTGTTATTATATTATAAAATTTTGTTAATGTATACCTCTAAACTATATGCTAAGAAGTTCAAAGTGCTGTATATGTGCATGAAAATAAGTGTAATAAAAATATATATAATAATTTAGTACATATTAGCAAGATCCTATATTATATTAGCATTTGTTTTCAAACATGTGAGCAACACAATTCATTAACGGATCCAGGCCCCATAAATCTGCCAAAACAAGCCCAATGACATTTATTTATTTTTTATTTCTTTATGCAAAAAAGGTGAGGGGAGTTGGCAAATTATTAGGGATTAATTTTATTTTTTACCCTTAAATTATTTTGGAATTACCTTCTTAGCTTCTAAACTATCTATTGATTCTATTAAATTCTTAAAATATATAAATCAAAACCTACATAACACATGTTTGGAAAGTGGGTTTGAGGCTAAAATAATTAATAAAGACAAAATAGGCTAAATTAGTCAAAGGTAAAATGTCATATTCAAATTATGATCATTTTACTTTTTATTTCACAACCATCAAATCAACTAATAAAAAAATAAAAAAAGTCAACTATCGTCCAACGCATAACTTTTTAGTCAAGTTAGAATAATCAAAAAGTCAAAAATCAACTAAAATAGCTTATTCTAAAATGGGACCTTACCAATTGAGTCTATTAAGTTATTAAAATATTTAAAATAAATTATAAGCCCCCAAGTTTTAAAAAATCTCTAACAGACTCTAACATAGTTAAGTTAATATTGCATTAAATTTTATTACTGCATTAAGTTATATTGCATTAAACCTAGTTCCCAATTACACGACAATGAAGTCTTATGCTCTTACTTGAATCCAGAAGCTTGGTGACAAGTTTTTGCATGCCACCCATAGTTTTAAGGTAACATTTTGGTCTACAGGGTTATTTAATTCTATATATCAGATTAACAGACCAAAAACCCAATCACACTGGCAGAGGAGTGGATGTAAAGTGAACCTACACTACGAAAATTTTAATTTTTTGCGACCGCAAAATGCCGTTGCCAATACTCCTAATTCCGTCTTAAATTTTTTTTAATGACGGTAAATGACTTTTAGCGACGGAAAAAGGAGGTCACAATAGAGGGCGTTGCTAAAACGTTTTAGCAACGGCATTTTTTTTTACGATGGCAAATGTTGCCATTTGCGACGGCATTTTGCTATCGCCTATAATATGTAAAAAATTGAGACATTTTGCGACGGCAATGTTGTACCATCGCTAAAAGTTTTATTTGAGACGAAAAAAAAAAATGCTGACGCGAATTTTTTTTTGTTGCGACGGCATGACTTCTGTCGCCAATTTCTTTTGACGGCATTGCCTGTGTCGCCAAAAAATACATTTTAGTTCTAAAGTTTTTTGCGACAGTGTGGTGCCATCGCAAAAAAATAAAATAAAATAAAATAAAATAAAAAACCCAGCAATAAAATTATTAAAAATATTAAAATTACCTGTATTAAATGAAAAAAATTGAAAAATAAACCAATAATTACATAATAATATAAAAATTCGTGTATACAAATAACAATTTCTCTATAATAAAAATATTCCTGCACTTAACTACACATCAGCAAAATTATCCCACTACACAATGTTCCATAATACATATACAATGTTTAAATACAAAATGTTGTTCACAATTCAAAATAACATAAACAAAAAACAAAAGTTTTCCTCATCATTCTCCGTGGGTAACAAAAACAAAAGTTAGTCGTATTCTTCACAGGTATGCATTTCATAAGAAGCAAACTCCTATTCGGGAAATATCTGAAAACAAAAAAACAAAAATAATTAATGACAATATAATTATGTGTTAATACGTTAATTATAAAAAAAAAAAAAAAAAAACATAAAAATTTAGCTACTATACAATTACAAAGATAATTAAGTAAATAATTTTGCCTAGACCGAAATCCGACTCTAACTCCCAAACCGGGAATCCTATTCGAGTCCCGTCTTCTCCCATGCCAAAACGGCCGTGTGTGCCAAGTTTCTTGCAAATCCGACGCCGTTTGGTGATTTTGGGGCGTCAACACCTCGAATTCTAAGTTTTTTAAGGAACTAGTTTGTCTAGACTGAAATTCGGTTCTCTAACTTCCAAACCGGGAACCCGATTCGAGTCCCATCTTCTTGAACAAGTCTTTCGTGCCTAGGTAGTCGTGCGTGCCAAGTTTCGAGCTAATTTGACGCCGTTTGGTGATTTTGGGGCGTCAACATCTCGAATTCTAAGTTTCTTAAGGAACTAGTTTGCCTAGACCGAAATCTTGCTCTAACTCCCAAACCAAGAACCCGATTCGAGTCTTGTCTTCTCCCACAAGTCTCTCGTGCCTAGAGGGTCGTGTGTGCCAAGTTTTGTGGTAATCCGACGCTGTTTGGTGATTTTGGGGAGTCAACACCTCGAGTTCTAAGTTTCTTAAGGAACTAGTTTGCCTAGACCGAAATCTGGCTCTAACTCCCAAACCGAGAACCCGATTCGAGTCCTGTCTTCTCTCATAACTCTCTCGTGCCCAGGCGGTTGTGTGTGCCACGTTTTGTGCTAATCTGACACCGTTTGGTGATTTTAGGGTGTCAACACCTTGAATTGTAAGTTTCTTAAGGAACTAGTTTGCCTAGAATGAAATCTGGCTCTAACTCCCAAATCGGGAACTTGATTCGAGTACTGTCTTCTCTCACAACTCTCTCGTGCCCAGGCGGTTGTGTGTGCCACGTTTTGTGCTAATCTGACGCCGTTTGGTGATTTTAGGCTGTCAACACCTCGAAATGTAAGTTTCTTAAGGAACTGTTTGCCTAGATCGAAATCTGCCTCTAACTCCCAAATCGGGAACCCGATTTGAGTCTCATCTTCTCACACAAGTCTCTCATGCCACGGCGGTCGTGTATGCCAAGTTTTGTGTTAATCCAACGCCGTTTGGTGATTTTGGGGTGTCAATACCTTGAATTCTAAGTTTCTTAAGAAACTTGTTTGCCTAGACTAAAATCCGGCTTTAACTCCTAAATCGAGAATCCGATTTGAGTCCCGTTTTCTCCCAGAAGTCTCTCGTGCCAAGGCGGTTGTGTGTGCCAAGTTTCATGCTAATCTGATACCGTTTGGTGATTTTGGGGTGTCAATGACTCGAATTCTAAATTTCTTAAGGAATTAGTTTGCCTAGACCGAAGTCCAGCTCTAACTCTCAAACTAGAAACCCGATTCAAGTCCCGTCTTCTCCCACAAGTCTCTCATACCAAGGCAGTTGTATGTGCCAAGTTTCATGCTAATCCTGTGCCGTTTGGTGATTTCGGGACGTCAACATTTCGAATTCTAAGTTTCTTAAGGAACTAGATTGCCTAGACCAAAATCTGGCTCTAAGTCCCAAACCAGGAACACGATTTGAGTTTTGTTTTCTCCCACAAGTCTCTCATGCCAGGCGGTCGTGTGTGCCATGTTTCATACTAATCTAGCGCCGTTTGGTGATTTTGGGACTTCAACACCTTGAATTCTAAGTTTCTTAATGAACTAGTTTGCCTAGATTGAAATCCAACTTTAACTCCCAAACCAGGAACCCGATTCGAGTCTTGTCTTCTCCCACGACTCTCTCGTGCCTAGGAGGTCATGTGTGCCAAGTTTCATGCGAATCCGGCACCGTTTGGTGATTTTGGGGCGTTAACACCTCAAATTCTATGTTTCTTAAGGAACTAGATTGCCTTGACCGAGATCCGGCTCTAACTCCTAAATCGGGAACCCAATTCGAGTCCTGTTTTCTCTCACAAGTCTCTCATGCCAAGGCAGTTGTGTGTGCCAAGTTTCGTGCTAATCCGTTGCCATTTGGTGATTTTAGGATGTCTACACCTCGAATTCTAAGTTTCTTAAGGAATTAGATTGCTCTGATCGAAATCCGGCTCTAACTCCCAAACCAGGAACCCGATTCGAGTCCCCTCTTCTCCCACTAGTCTCTCGTTCCAAGGCAGTCGTGTGTGCCAAGTTTCATGCTAATCCGATGCCGTTTGGTGATTTTGGAGCATCAACACCTTGAATTCTGAGTTTCCTAAGGAACTAGTTTGCTTAGACCGAAATTCGACTCTAACTCCCAAACTAGGAACCCGATTCAAGTCCCTTCTTCTCCCACAAGTCTCTCGTGCCTGGGTGGTTGTGTTTGCTAATGACCAGGCTGCAATATTGTGCCAGTCCGAGTGGGAAACTTAACAATGGAAAATCCTTTGTCTTTCTTTCTAATTATTTAATTAGCCTCTATCCTTTTGGGCTGTTGTAGACACCCCATTTTTGACCGACCTTAAGACTTAGACGTCACCGATTGAGTACTTGGTGATGCTGCATATCGTGCTCGTTCAGAAGCCTCAGAGTCTCGGCTGCGAGCCTTGCATATGGACTTCCGGGCTTTTCTGTGCTTTGCCTCGGTTTGTGAACCAGGCTCTGTTTTCTCTGTTTTCTCTCCTCGAAGGGAGGGAGAGGTCTCGTAGATCACCTCTCAGTGGCCGTAGGCTACGTTTCGTGGTCGTAGGCCATTATTCCCATTTCGGAGCTCGGTTCCCGATTTTCGGAGCTGTCGGCCTTGTGCGTCGGTTCGGGACCGCTTAACCACCTCCGTTTGCTTCGGTTTTTGGCATACATCTTATTTCCTCCCTTTTGAGGGACACTGTGGTCCGAGAGACCAACTTCGTGGTCGAACACCACCTCCGGTGCTTAACAGTCAGTTTTCGGGGCCCCAGGCTGTGCGTTTTGGCCCCCGAACCTTCGTTTTACATCGGTTTGAGTTCATTTTTGGCAGGGACCTTTGTTTCATTGTTAGGAAGGTCGTTGAAGGGTGGGAGGCCAGCAATTATCCTCAGGACCAGTTTTATTCCTTCATCGCCCTCCGTCGCCCGTTTTCCTCGCTAGAAAGCTAGTGTTGACCACTCCCGGGCCACTTTCTTTGGCCCTCAACCACATATTTGTGATGTACAGACCTGGGAGGCCAACAATATGTCATGGCCGGCCATCAATTCATCTTGACCCACATATTTTTCAAGGTTTTCTCCACATGGTTGTGTTGTGCACACATGGGAGGCCACCAATATGGGTGGCCGGCCAGCTAATTTTAATTGACCCTTTTGACCTTGGCCAGCCGGCCAAGGGAAGTGGCCGGCCGGCCACCTGGAGCCTCAATACATAGCCGGCCAGAATTCTCTCTTCAGGTACTTTACAAAGGGCCTGGCTTTGGTCTAGTCCTTAATCGGGCTGGACGGTGCTGTTGGGCCCGTGGGGCCCACCACGGGTTCCGTTTTGAAAATCTGAACCGTTTAATGTGTAGAACTCGTCGAGTACTATATGCCTGTGAAAAATCACGTTGATCGGATATCGATAGCTATGTGATCAAATCAGTTTTGTATAAAAAAAAAGTGGACGGTGAATAAATTAACGGTTGATAAAAAACTGATTTGATCACATAGCTATCGATATCCGATCAACGCGATTTTTCACAGGCATATAGTACTCGACGAGTTCTACACATTGAACGGTTCAGATTTTCAAAACGGGACCCGTGGTGGGCCCCTACGGGCCGAACAGCACCGTCCAGTCCGATTAAGGACTGGACCAAAGCCAGAGCCCTTTACAAATATACCCTCTGTTTCCCCCCAGATTTTGTATCCGGGGGCTAACTTTTTGGGGGAAAATTTGAATTTCATTTCCCCCCCTTTTCCCCCACTCCCTTGCCTATATAACCAGCCCCCCAGCTCCTGTTTTAAGGGTTGAAAAAAATTGTTTAAGGCTCTTGCATACATACATTCTCCATCCCTCCTTTCCAAGCTCCAAAATCCTAAGGTTTTTGCCTCATTCCTACACCAACCCATAGCACCACTCCTCCTCACTCCATTCCAGCAGCTTCAAGGCCATTTCCAGAGCTTAGGAGCAACATTTCTTGGACCAAAAGTTGCTGAAGTTTGGTTCTTCAAGGGTAAGTCTTCTTCTCCTCTTTTTGGCCCTATTTTTGCATACAATCTAAGCCATACTTGCTTGCATTTTTGGGCTCTGACCCAAACTCTAAATAGTCATGTTTTGAGGTCTTTTTCATATTTGATTAAGGGTCTTTCCCTGTTTGAGGCTTCCTACTATCACTTGCCTCTTTAGCTCTCCTTTATGCCTTTTTTTTTGCATAGTATTTTAAGCCTATTTTTGAGCTGTTTCAGACTTTTATATAAACTTTGAAATACCTTGTTTGAGCCCCTCTTCAACTTTGTTGAAGGGCTCTTCACTGTTTGAGGCTTCCTTCTGTCACTTGCCTCTTTATCCCTCTTTTGGCCCTATTTTTTGCATGTTTTTTTAGCTTCTTGTGCTTGTATTTTTGGGCTCTGACCCAAACTGTAAATAATCATATTTTGACCCCCTCTTCATGTTTGATCAAGGGTCTTTTGCTGTTTGAGGCTCCTTTTTTACTCTTTGTGTTTAAACCTTCTTTTAGGCCTATTTTTGCATAGTATTTTAAGCTTACTTGCGCACTGTTTTGGACTTGGCCATAAACTGTAATATACCTTTTTTTGAGCCCCTCTTCAACTTTGTTGAAGGGCTCTTCATTTTTTGGGGCCAGCAGCTGCTACTTGCCTTTTTATCTCTCTTTTGGGGCCATTTTTGCATGTTGACTTAGCCCTATTTGTGTTCACTTTTTGGCCTTGCTTAAAACTGGAAATATGCATGTTTTGGGACTTCCTTGACTCTGTCTTCATGCTTCATGATCAAATAATACATGCTTTGTATAGCTATAGGTCATTGCGTATGCCTAGTTTTGTGTTTCAGGGTTCATCTCATGCGTCGGATGTCATATTGCCATGTTTCGGGGCTGTTTAGCATCATATTTTAGAACTGAAATTTGCATGTTTGTATGCCATATTCCATGCCTTGCCATGCTTTGGTAGAGTGGCATTCGTGCCTTAGGTTCGGTCCTCGGTTTGCGTGCATGCGTGCACGCATTTCGAGTGTCTTATTTCCATGTAATGGCCTCTTATGTGAGTGTGGCTGAGGTCCACTTGTGTTGGTGTAAGTCCATTATGCATTGTGTATGCCATTTCATTTCATAGCATTGTGTATGCTAGGTTGTATATTAGTGCATTGTGTATACCATGTTACCTCGTGCATCGTGTATGCCATTTCATAGCATTGTGCATGTTAGGTTGTATCTTAGTTGCATTCATGCATGTCATGCATATTGCATTGTGTTTGGGATAGAAGTTAGCCCGAGCACGGGAAACGAGGTACGTTTCGTACTCCGAGTGACGGAACGTGTCTCAATTCCCCAGTCGCCGACACTCCGGATTATCCATGATGGAGTCTCGGTTTAGTTGTGTTTATGTGTGCATTCATTTCATATTAAGTCATGCAATTCGACTCTTCGGCCATCATGCATCGATATGCGTGATTGGTGGCACGAGGATCGAGGACGACGCTCCCTGTAGATTAGTCAAGCACACATATGTGAAAATACATTGCTATACCCCTTTCTTGCTCTCTGTTGCAGCAAATCAAGAATCAGCAGCCTTCCGGAGCTTGGCGCGCTTTCCAAGAACAACTGCAAACAGAGGCTAATTGGGGCATCGCGATGGATTTCCGTGCCAAACATGCATCATTTATCATCCAGAGTGGAGTCGAGGCAGTCCCTAGCCTGCGTGCTAGTTTTAATGCTTTCCTAGATTAATTTGTAAATTAATTAGGATTTTGTATTTATTTAGACTGTACTATTCATTTGGGACTGTATATTATTTATTCGGACCCTCTGCGCGAGGGCAATGCTGTAATAAGTGTGTGTGTGTGTGTGATGTATGTCTTCCAACCCCACGTCTTTCTCCCTTTTATTTACCAGCTTATGATGGTTAGATTAGGGCATGTTTTAATTAGCATACAGTATGATAGCATGTTTGCATTCATTCATTTGTTTTGCATGCACCGGGCTCGGCGCATCATACTAACTGCATTTGTATTTCAATTTCAAGCTGAGTACTTGTTAGCTGTAGCATTCCATATGCCATGTTTAGAATAGCCGAGCCTGCTATAGTTGCATTATTGCATGTGCTGCATTAGGCATTTCTGTATAATTAGGATCATGCATGGATTTCTAATTAGTTTCTGTTTTGACTTGGAGTACTCGGTAAGTTTTTATGCTTTAGTATCTTTGCATGCGTGTGAGTGACTGCCATGATAGCATGCTTACCATGAGGCTATGTGCTTATGTGATATAACTGCCTGAATGCCTGTG
This sequence comes from Camellia japonica, assembly GCA_030407325.1. NCBI lineage: Eukaryota > Viridiplantae > Streptophyta > Magnoliopsida > Ericales > Theaceae > Camellia > Camellia japonica. The sequence goes on along the minus strand of JAPPVO010000017.1, from coordinate 115,440,133 downwards.
GGTGAAGGTTGAGTTATTCGGATTGGGACAAATCATCAATTGTGAGTTTTAAGCCTACTAGATAGTGGCAAAACCATGTTTTCTAAGCCCACCCGAGGGTGGCAAAATCTTCATTTTAAAGCCTACTTGCGAGTAGCAAACCATCTTTCAAAAAAACAAACATGAAATCTTTTGTTCTAATTCGGGCGACCGGTCTATACTTGTATGCTGTGCGCATCACATAGTAAATCTAGGCTAATAACCGGAATAAGAACACATAATGTTTTCAAAACTTGATATCATGGTTAGTAGAGGCCGATCTTTGATTGGGCGAGCGGGGGTGCTCACGAAGTGACCTTCCCCAATCGTACCCAAGTTCCCGAGTCAAGGCAACTTTGGTGATGACGGACACGTGGCCTTAGGCAACGAGTCAGGATTTCCTAAATTTCCCAAAAATAAAATATTTAGGTGGCGATCTTGTATCTGGCAAAGCAGTCCATGTTTGGCACTTCTTTCAAAAAAATCTGTTTTCTCAAAACGATTTGCCGGATTTGGACTCTTTGGTTCAGATTGAGAACCGTGACACAAATCGAGTCCGAGCTGTAGCGAGGTCCCCCGCGGGCTTGTTACAGTTTCTGGTGACTCCACTGGGGATTTAGAGAGCTTGACTCGAACTCATGATATTTTGTTTTGATTACACTTGTGTGTTTCTTTGCATTGCATTTGCATTGGTGCGCCTAGGACACCGTGTTTGCCATCTGCTATTCTTGAACGGTTTGCCGGAGGCTTGGCTTGCCAAGGCATGACCATAAGGCTGACCGGTTGTGGGCTCTACCAGTATGGTAACACAAACCCCAATTTTACAGGGGCACCCTTTTTGACCATTCGACCTAGTGCATATCGAAATCCGTAGTGACCATTCCAAACTAGGACAGGTTGCTTACCCGATATAGGTTGTTTGAAACCGCTGCGTGCGTAGTGAAACCCTAGCTTCTGACAAAATAGGACAGGGAAACCCTACCCCAACATAGGGGTGTTTTGGCTCTCACTTATCTGTTATATGCTGTTAGAGTGCGTCTCTACAAGGAATGCATGTATCAGTGTATAAGTTTGGGCATCAGGCCTGCGGGCAACAGTCAGTGTTTGAGAATCAGTTATCTGCGGGTATTAGATTCGGCTTTCGGGGACAGTGATTCAGGGATAATGATCAGTGTTTGAGGACAGTGTGTATTCAGCTTATCGACCGTGTGTTGTTATGCCCAGCTGTGTTGTGTATTTATTTTAAGCTGTTATGCTGTTTATTTATCTGGTTGTTTATTTCCTTATTGCTTTATTTATCTTTCTACTAGGACAGTTTTAGCACAATTGCTTCCGACCCAGTAGATATTCCCCAAGCACTTTGGACAAGAGGTCGTCGGCTCAATCGATCTGAGGATCTGGTTGACGGACAGCCAGTGTTCCATTCTCTACCCCCGGTTGTCAGGAGAAGGCCGAGAAGGCGTAGTGTGTCTGAACAGAGGTTGCGAGAGCAGTGGTCTACCCTAGCAGTAAACAGTCGGGTTGAGGTCCTAGTTTCTGCCATAGAAATACACATACCAGTCAGCCATTATGATCAGCGAAACATAGCCGAGATGGAAGAAATGATGCACCAAATCCAAGAGAGTATAAGGCAAATGCAGGAGGACGCTGCCCGCCAGGCGGAGTTCTCTAAACAGCAGGCCACAATCATGGCCCAACAGGCAGAACTAATTACCTGGCTCCAGCAGCAAGCCGGGGCATCAGCCTCACACCCAAACCCTCCTCCACCAGGGGTCCCACTACCCGAGCAGGCACCGGTTGCCCAGAATATCCTACCAAATGCCCAGAACACCTTGCCAAATGTCCAGAATATCCAGGAGGACACAGACCTTCCAACGGGGCAGGCTCCGCCCCACTTCCGCCTCAACTGTCCAAGGCACCTACACCGTCAACCACCCGGACTCTCCCTTCGAGTTCGAAATAGACCCAACAGCATTGAAATTGACCAAGCTCGAGAAGCTATTCAAAAAATCACAAGGGGTAAAGGCTATTCCGGATATCGAGGACGGATATACCGATGTTGCCGTGACGCTACCAGATAGATTTAAGATGCCGCAGATCGACCGCTTCGACGGATCTGGTGATCCCATGGTCCATCTCCGACTATTCTCAGATATATTACGGCCCATGGGCCTCACCAGACCCCAGAAGCTTTCCCTATTTGGCCGGACCCTGTCGGGTGTGGCCGCCATCTGGTATGCGAAGTTGGAGGATGATGTCAAGAGAAGTTGGGATGAAATGGCCGAGGCCTTTGTTGCGCAATACTCTTACAACACCCAGATCGAGATTACAACTCGTGATCTCGAAACAACAAGGCAGGAGCCCAAAGAGAGTTTTTCAGATTTTGTAACCCGGTGGAGGGCGAAGGCCTCGATGATGACTTTAAGGCCCACTGATAAGGACCAGATCAGGATGATTGTGCGCAATCTCCAACCAAAATTGATGCAAAAGATGATTGTACTCCCCTTCCCCACCTTTTCGGATCTGCACGAGATGGGGGTACAAATCGAAGATGCAATGAAACAGGGTCTGATCGACCAAGACAGGGAGCAACCCCGAAGAACATTTAACCGCAACAACAACGCAGGCCCGAGTGGCACTACAACTGCAAGAACTTTGGAGGTCAGCATGGTCGCCACCATTCCCCCTCCCCCACCAAGGCCCATGGCAGCCACGCCCTTCTCTGGTGCATCCGGAAGCAGTACCCAAACCACTAAATACCAACCCAGAGGCCAAAGAACCTTCACCCCACTGTACATGCCTTTGTCCAAGGCTCTAGGGGTTTTAATCAGAAAGGGGCATCTAAAACCCCTGGAGCCGAGGCCATTACCAAATCCACTTCCCCCCTCTCACAACCCAGCTAAGTACTGTGCATATCACCAGTAGCACGGTCATGATACCGACCAATGTTTCAGGCTGCGTCACGAGATTCAAGACCTCGTTGACAAAAATGTGATTTTGCCACCCGAAAGACCTAACGTCACAACCAATCCACTCCCTACACACAACCAAGCTCCACCTCCCAAAAGAGTCAATCTTATCTAGACTGGGGTCGTGTCTTACGATCCTAGCATCTATATTACTCTTTCCCACCTACCTAAGCTGGAGGTGATCCTTCCTGACTGCACTGACTTCTTGTGCATGTTGGACGTCTCCACAACCCAATCTGAGCCAATGGTGGTGACCCCCGAAGATGGGACAGAGCAGGTTTCAGAGGAAAGTAAAATTGTTGAGTCTGGAATTGAGCAATCTAGGAATTTTGCTGGAGAAGCCTATGATCCAAGTGAGTACATCCTGTCAGTGGGCCAGTCTGAG